>NW_020771219.1:0-14917 GCF_900518735.1 Pseudonaja textilis | reverse complement strand
CTCCTTCCTTCCTTTCTTTTTCTTTCTTTCCTTCTTTCTTTTTCTCTCTTTCTCCCTCCTTTCCTTTTTCTCCTTCCCTTTCTTCCTTCCTTCCTTCCTTCCTTCCTTCCTTCCTTCCTTCCTTCCTTCCTTCCTTCTTTCTTTCTTTCTTTCTTTCTTTCTTTCTTTCTTTCTTTCTTTCTTTCTTTCTTTCTTTCTCCCTCTCTCTCTCTCTCTCCTTTCCCTGTTCTCTCCTTCCTTCCCTCCCTCCCTCTAGCCTCCCTCTCCCCTTAAATAAGCCAAGAGGTTTGATGGGAGGGTGGATCCACTACCACCACCGCAGGTTTTTTTTCCTTCCCCTTCCTGAAACTGTACGGCGAGGAGTCTTCACGGGTGACAGCTCAAGCAGGCAAAGAACTGACGTGTTAGTAGAAGTCCCACCTCTTAACAGTCCTTGGCTGCTTCCTTTGCTGGAAATAATGGCTAGGTGGGTGTCAGGGAAGATGCACTGACCCGCACCAAAGGTCAGGATTTGCATCGGGTGTGTTTCATTCTGGATTCCCTTGCTGACGTTGGCGGCAGCTGCCCAGTTTCAGGCTATATAATTCTATGATTTCTGCAGCATATTTAAAGTGTGGGCACTGACAGCTGTTGGTGGCTGCTGGCGCCTGAGTCAGTCTGTGGCTTTAATCCAGCATGGCTAAAACTCTTTAAGAGGGGATCACACAGATCTGCAAATACTTTGTAATCCGGCATCCAGTTCTGGTGGCCACAATACAAAAAAAAAAAGATGTTGTGACTCTAGAAAGAGGCCAGAGAAAAGCAGCGAAGAGGATGGCTGGAGGCTAAAACATACGAAGGACAGTTGCAGGAATTGGGTGTGTCTAGTTGAAAAGAAGGACTCGGGGTGACATCAGCCTTCTAAAGTTTGAGGGGCTGCCACAGAGAAGTGGGGGTCAAGCTATTCTCCAAAGCACCAAAAGGCAGGACAAGAAGCAAGGGAGGGAAACTAACTCAGGAGAGAAGCAACCTAGAACTAAGGAGGAATTTTTGAACAGTGAGAGCAATTAACCAGTGGAACTGCTTGCCACCAGAAGTTGTGGATGCTTCAACGCGGGAAGTTTTAAAGAAGAGACTGGACAACCATTTGTGTAAAATGGTATAGGGTTTCCTGCCGGAGCAGGGGGTTAGACTAGAAGACCTCCAAGGTCCCTTCCAGCTCTGTTATTCTGTTCTGTTAGTTTAATAAAAAGGAATTAGGGGTGACATGATAGCAGTATTCCAATAATTAGGGGGCTGCCCCAAAGAAGAGGTCAAGATATTCTCCAAAGCCCCTGAAGGCAGGACAAGAAGCAATGGATGGAAACTAACCAAGGAGAGAAGCAACCTTAATAATAATAATAATAATAATGATAATGATAATGAGGAGGAGGAGGAGGAGGAGGAGGAGAAGAAAGAAGAAGAAAGAAGAAAGAAGAAAGAAGAAGAAGAAGAAGAAGAAGAAGAAGTTGTTTTCCTGACAGAACAAATAATCAATTGAATAGCTTGTCTCCTATAGTTGCACTGGAAAGAGTGCAGAGAAGAACCACAAAGATAATTAGGGGACTGGAGGCTAAAACATAACAAGAATAGTTGCAAGAATTGGATGTCTCTAGCTACTGAAATAAATATTCAGGGGGTGGTGTGATAATAGCAGTCTTCCAATATTTGAGGGGCTGTCACAGAAAAGTGGGGGGGATCAACTTATTTTCCAAAGCACCTGAAGGCAGGAAGAAGCAGTGGATAGAAACTTAAATCAAGGATAGAAGCAACCTTAGAACTGAGGAGAAATTTTCTGACAGTAAGAATAATCCACTAGAACCTGGGTGAACAACAGGTCTCTGTTTAGGAATTGATCATTCTTACAGGTAGTCCTCGACTTACAACCATTCATTTAGGGATAACAACTGTGGCAAGAGAGATGTCATAAAATGGGACAACGAAAGAGTTGTCAGGCTCAGGGATGGTCCTGAGTCAAGAACTACCCACATGTATTTTCTGAATCACCGTTTGTCTTTCATCATACAGGAACTTCTCCGTTCTCCATTCTTCCTTTCTATGTTGCCGAACTACATTTCTCAGCGAGGTTGAGACATGTTGTAATTCGGCAACATCTGGAGTCTATAAATTTTTCTTTTCTCCTCCCGTGTTCTCCTCGATTTTCGGAGCAGGGTTCGCCTTTTTCTCGTTGAGTGACTTTCCCATCTGATTTAAACTGTTTTTTTTTAGAACCTTTTTTTCCAAGGAAAACCCAGACATTCTTTGGATATTTTGGATTGTGGTTCGCCTATCGGACTCAGCCAGCATCTCCAAACCGGGGCTGGGAGAATGGAAAGTGTGATTCAAAACATCTGCAGAGCCACGGACTGAAAATGGCTGCAACTGTAGAGTTTTGTGGTGTCTTTTTTTTTTAAAAAAAAATCCATTTTAGGGGGTAAAAAGAAAAGAAAAGTGACATAGAATCACAAAGTTGGAAGGGACCTTGGAGGTCTTCTAGTCCAACCCCCTGCCTAGGCAGGAAAGCCTACACCACTTCAGGCAAATGGTTATCCAGCATCTTTTTTAAAATCTTCCATTGCTGGAGCATTCACAACTTCTGGTGGCAAGCAGTTCCGCTGGTTAATTGTTTTCGCTGCCAGGAAATGTCTCCTTAGTTCTAGGTTGCTTCCCTCTTTGATCAGTTCCCATTCTTATTTCTTCTTCTGCCTTCTGGTGATTTGGAAAAGAGCTGGTGGCACCCTTTCAAATATTGGCAATGTCGCTATCGTGCCTCCGCACGTCCTTCTTTTCATTAAACGAGACCTACCGAATTCCAGCAAAAGGCCGTTTTGCAAAGGCTGAGAACCAGCGGCAACAGTAGCGTGTCTCAAACTGGGCAGCTTTTAAAAGATCTGTGGACTTCCAACTCCCAGAATTCCCTAGCCAGGCCTGCAATCCTCCATGGCTGGCTGGGGAATTCTGGGAGTTGGAGTCTCCTCCCCCCCACCAACTGAAACTGGGCGAGATTGAGGCACCCTTGACTTAAAGGGCTCCGTTGGGGGCTTTTCCGTTCTCACCCCTGGATAGTTTCCTTCCCTCCCCTGAGAAGAGCCGCGGCTCCCTCTTTCACAGCCGCCCTGAACCCAGGCTGGGCTGAGCTGAGCTGCCCTGGGACCGTTTCAAGGAGGCCTTGAAATGGGAGAATCTGCTCCAAAAGGGGACGGCTCGCCACGGCCAACTCCCCACGGCCAAGTTGTTGCAGGACAACTCGCCAAAGGATAGGATAGGGTAGAGTAGAGTAGAGTAGAGTAGAATAGAATAGAATAGAATAGAATAGAATAGAATAGAATAGAATAGAATAGAATAGAATAGAATAGAATAGAATAGAATTCTTTATTGGCCAAGTGTCATTGGACACACAAGGAATTTGTCTTGGTGCAATGCTTTCTTTATACATAAAAGAAAAGATACATTCGTCAAGAATCATCAGGTCCAACACTTAATGATAGTCATAGGGTACAATAAGAATAGAATAGAATAGAATAGAATAGAATAGAATAGAATATAAGGAATAGAATAGAATAGAATAGAATATAAGGAATAGAATGGAATGGAATGGAATGGAACGGAATAGAACAGAACAGAACAGAATAGAATATATGGAATGGAATAGAATGGAATGGAATAGAATAGAATAGAATAGAATTCTTTATTGGCCAAGTGTCATTGGACACACAAGGAATTTGTCTTGGTGCAATGCTTTCTTTATACATAAAAGAAAAGATACATTCGTCAAGAATCATCAGGTCCAGCACTTAATGATAGTCATAGGGTACCATAAGAATAGAATAGAATAGAACAGAACAGAATATATGGAATAGAATAGAATTGGAATTGGGATGGGATAGGATAGGATAGGATAGAATAGAATAGAATAGAATAGAATAGAATAGAATAGAATAACAAGAGTTCAAAGAGACCTTGGAGGTCTTCTAGTCCAACCCCCTGCTTAGGCAGGAAACCTTACACTGCTTCAGACAAATGGTTGTCCAATCTCTTCTTAAAAACGTCCATCGATGGAGCATCCACAACTTCTGGTGGCAAGCAGTCCCACTGATTCGTTGTTCTCACCGTCACAAAATTTCTCCTTAGTTCCAGGTTGCTTCTCTCCTTGACTGGTTTTTCCATCCGTTGCTCCTTGTCCTGCCCTCAGGGGCTTTGGAGAATAGCTGGACTCCCCTCTTCTTTGGGGCAGCCCCTGAGGTATTGCAATTCAAATGCAAAAGAGGTCAGAAGGATTCCCGAGTTGTCCCACGAAGCAGGCAGGCAGGCGCCGCGCCACCGCAAAAAAAAAGGGGCTTATTTACCAGGATATTCAGATGAAATCAAAAAAAGCAGGGGAAAAAACAAAAGGTTCTGTGAAAACAAGCTGTTTGCGTGTAAGCAGGACGGCTTATTTGTCACCGGTCCTTGCCGCAGGGATGCCTGCCGGA
The DNA here is from genome assembly GCF_900518735.1 of Pseudonaja textilis. The sequence continues at coordinate 10,427 of NW_020771219.1, read as the reverse complement.
GCAGGGGCCTTGTGAAGGCTGCAAAAACACACAACCACAACCCTCGGTCGGGGTGAACGGCTAGCCTCACGCCACAACTTCTGCTGGGGAATGAGGAGGGGGGGTTTCCCGTGGCTGCGGATGAGGGGTGGGCTGGCTTTTGAGCGTCTCACCCTCGGCCCCTTTCTCTCCTAGAACGCTTCGGACATGCCAGAGACCATCACCAGCCGAGACGCGGCTCGTTTTCCTATCGTTGCCAGCTGCACCCTCCTAGGACTCTATCTCTTCTTCAAAGTGAGTAAAGCACCCTTGAGAAGTCCCTCGGTGGGGCAGTTGTCTTCTCTGGGGTCCTTGGCGCTCTCTGAGGTGGATTCCTTCCTTGCAGACGTTTCGTAACCCGACTAGGTAACCTCATCAGTGTTAGAAGGGAGCGGGGTTTGCAGGGAGAAGGAAGAGGAGGAGGAGGATGACAACTGGGTCTTTATTGCTCTGTCAGCTCGATGGTTTCCTTGCAGACGTTTCATGACCGAACCCGATAACATCATCAGTGCTATAAGGAAGTAGGGTGGGGGGGTGTGTGAGGAAGAGGAGGAGGAGGAAGAAAGGAAGGGGAAGAGGAGAAGGAGGAAGGAGACCTGGTGCTCTGTTGAGCTTGGTGGTTTTCTTTCAGACGTTTCATTACCAAACTAAGGAACACCATCAGTGCTAGAAGGGAGTGGGGTTTGCAGAGAGAAGGAGGAAGAGGAGGATTATGGGTCTGTATTGTTCTGTCAGCTTGGTGGTTTTCTTGCAGACGTTTCATAACCTGACTAGGTAACACCATCAGTATTAGAAGGGAGTGGGGTTTGTAAAGAGGAGGAGGAAGAGAACCGTGAGGAAATTGGGTGCTTTCTGAGATGGTTTGCTTGCAGACTTTTCATGACCCGGCTAGGTAACATCATCAGTGCTGGGAGGAAGTGGGGCTTGCTCTCTGTTTACGTTTCAGTTTTCCTCTTGATTTGAAGCTCATCCAATATTTTTTATCTTGTGACCAGGAAGAACGGTGGTTCCTCTTGGATGTGGAGGAAACTTTTTCCAACCATCTGTTGGAAAGGAATTTGTACTTTCTGGAGGCCAAACCAAACATCACAGCTTCCCTCTTTGATCTGGTTTGGTCGGCCGTGTACTGGAGGCACTGGTTTCATTCAGAGGAACGCTTAATCTGGTTTCCTAAAGGTCAAGAAAGCAACAGATAATCATAGATCAGTTAACTCCTAGCTTTTCTTTTTTAAAGTTTGTGCAGGGTGCAAGTGATCTGCTATTGTGCAATCAAAGTGAAGGTGGGTTATTTTCAGTGAAAACCAGAGCCGCAGATTGCAGGAAAAGCAAAATGCAAACTTAAAGCCACGGTTCTAAAATAAATGAGCTTTAAATTAGCAGGTAGCACAACAGGGAAGGACGCCGAAGCAAGATATATATCCCGATCTGACACCGCTGCGATTTGATGCTTGCATGAGTTCAGTACATAATAAAATATTCAAGAATGGTCCCTCAGGCGGATCGGGAAAAATGCCAGAGACAAACAGGAAACATTAACAACATTTTATAATCCATGAGGTAAATATAGGGAGGTGGCCCCATGGCTGTTCTCTAGGAAGGCATTTTCCATTCTGACCCCTCCAATTTACTGTAAGAGGCAGTGACTCTCAACCCTGGCGGTTTAAAATAGAAGGATAGAATAGAATTCTTTTATTGGCCAAGTGTGATTGGACGCACAAGGAATTTGTCTTGGTGCAAATACTCTCAGTGAACATAAAATAAAAGATATATTTATCAGGAGTCAAGCATCATCAGGTTCAACACTTAATGATAGTCATAGGGTACAATAAGCAATCAAATCATACTAGGAAACAGTGTGAAGATGGATGGACTTCAACTCCCAAAATTCCCCAGTCAGGAACTAGAACTCACACTGGCCTGGTGATTGGCTCAAAGTCACCCAGCCAGCTTTCATTCCTAAGGGGAGGACTAGAATTTGCCCCCTCCTGGTGTTTGATCATTCAGCTGGCTTTCGTGCCTAAGATGGGACTAGAACTCTCCATCTCCTGGTGATTGGCCCAGAGTCACCCAGCCAGCTTTCATACCTAAGGTGGGACTAGAACTCACTCCTGGTGATTGGCCCAAAGTCACCCAACTGTCTTTCATGCCTAAGGCGGGACTAGAACTCACTGTCTCCTGGTGATTGGCCCAGAGTCAACTAGTCAGTTTTCACCATTAAAACACCGTCTCCTGGTGATTGGCCCAAAGTCACCCAGCTGTCTTTCATGCCTAAGGCGGGACTAGAACTCACCAACTCCTGGTGATTGGCCCAAAGTCACCCAGCTGTCTTTCATTCCTAAGGCGGGATTAGAACTCTCCATCTCCTGGTGATTGGCCCAGAGTCATCCAGCTGTCTTTCATGCCTAAGGCGGGACTAGAACTTACCGTCTCCTGGTGATTGGCCCAAAGTCACCCAGTCAGCTTTCATGCCTAAGATGGGACTAGGACTCACAGTCTCCTGGTGAATGGCCCAAAGTCACCCAGTCAGCTTTCACCATTAAAACAGGACTAGAACTCACCGTCTCCTGGTGATCGCCCCAAAGTCACCCAGCCTCCTTTTGTGCCTAAAGCGAGACTACAACTCACCATCTCCTGATGCTCGGTCCAAGTCCCCCAGCCAGGTTTCTATGCCTAAGGTGGGACTAGAACTCCCAGTCTCCCGGTTTCTTAACCTCTCCAGTGCCTTCCTCCAGTCAATACCACACTTCCCAGGTTGGGGGGGTGTCCCTGTTTCCTTCCCCCCGCCCAGCCCTTTTGCAGCCTCACCGTCCTCCGTGAGGTATTTGAACTGAATTGGGATTGCATTGCCGTTCGACCTGTTTGCCAGTCGCGGCCTGCGCCTTCAGGCCAGGGAGCGTCGCTAATCGGCAAACCACATTTCCTGTGAGACGGTGGTTTGCATCTCCAGATATTTAGAAAGATATTTTCTGGAAGTCAGAAGCCCGGAGGCTGCTTCGGGGAATCCCCACAAGAAACAAGGCACGGTTGTCGGTTGCACCGTGCAGGAAACCCTCCACTTACGACCGTTTGGATCAGCGGCCGTTTGGAATTACAACAGCCCTGGGGAGGAAGAAAGTGGCTTGGGGCCCTTATTCACACTTACGACCTTTCCAGCATCCCCCTGGTCACGCGATCCACCTATTTATCCTCCTATTTGTGGACGGTCGCCGTGTCCCAGGGTGAAGTGATATTTGTGACCTCAAGCCGATAGTTTTCTTGCAGACGTTTCATGACCCAACTGGGGAACATCCTCAGTGCTATACAGGTGTGGACCTTGCGGAATGAAGTAGAAGGGGAAGGCGAGGAGGACTGTGGCCTCCTCAGTGCTCCCTGGATGGTTTCCTTGCAGACGTTTCATTATCTGGCTAAGGAACATAATCAGTGCTAGGAGGAAGGAGGAGAACTGTGGGGGTCCCTGGTGCTCTCTGAGCTTGGTTGCTTTCTTGCAGATATTTCGTGACCCAACAAGGGTACATCATCCGTGCTAAAAAGGTGTGGGTTTGTGGAGTGAAGGAGGAGGATTGTGGGGTCCTGGGTGGTCTCTGAGCGTGGTGCTTTTCTTGCAGACATTTTATGACCCAACTAGGGAATATCATCAGTGCTAGGAGGGAGGAGGAGGAAAACTGGGGTCCTTGGCGCTCTCTGAGGTTGGTGGTTTTCTTGCAAAGCTTTTCCTTATCCAACTAGGGACCATCATCAGTGTTAGAAAGGAGATGAGGAGGAGGAGAAAGGGGAGGAGGAGGAGAAGGAAGGGAGGAGAGGAAAGGGAAGGAGGAAGAGGATGACTGATGGGTCCTTGATGGTTTCTCTTGCAGATGTTTCATGACCCAACTAGGTAGCATTATCAATGCTAGAAGCTGGGAGGAGGAGGATGACTGTGGGGTCCTCCGTGGTGGTCTTTGAGCTTGACGGTTTTCTTGCAGACATTTCACGACCCAACTAGGTAGCATCATCAGTGCTAGACGGTGGGAGGGTTGACGTTACCAAGTTGGCTCATGAAACGTCTGCAAGAAAACCAACAAACTCCAAGAGCGCCAAGGACCCCCTCAGCCGCCATTTTTGTTTCCCATAATTCCCCTCCCCCCCGCCCCACTGATGCATTGTGGGAATGAAAAGGTAGCTGGGTGTTTTTCTGATGTATTTTAAGGACGCCCAGCTGCACATGTTAGCCTGCGGAAGAAGAATGAGCTTTCTCAAGGAGCGTCTGGATGCCCACATGGGTTCTCATTTTCAGAGGGAAAGCGAGGTAAATCATACGCAAACGGCTTGCCAAGCCTTGTAAAATCAGGAGTTGCTGGCGGCTTCATCTTGTTTTTATTATTTGTCCGTAGATTATTATTATTATTATTATTTTGCTAGGGTCCTAAACAGATTGAATGTACAGGGGGCAGGAATTAAAAAACCTGCAGAGCAGGAAATTTAAAAAAGGACTATTTCTTGAAAATGCTCGCATTAAATCACTTGTAATACCTGAATGTGAAACCTCGTGCAAGGCGCGGCTTTGAGTGACTGTCAAAAGACAAGGAGGAAGTGGCATAAATTGGAAATATCCTTTGCCAATAGGGTTTGTTTGCCTTTGGGGTTGGTTCTGTGGCCGGAGAGGCTGGCCTTTGGGGTTGTAAACTGAGGCACGCAAAGCTCCATTTCTTCTTAGCTAAATATTTATTTCATTTATTGATTGCATTTATCAGCTGCCCCTCTCAGTGTTACATAAAAGTGGGAAAAATCTACAGCACGATAAAACAACGTTTTCTAACATTAAAACGCTGCACAAACAGTCCCGGACTTACAACGCATTTAAGTGACAGAAGTTGCAACAATAGCATGGGAAAAAAAAAAGACTTATCATTGTTTTTTATTCACACTTAACAATCGTTTGTATCCCACGATCCAAATTCAGACGCTTGGCAACTGACTCGCATTTATGACCGTTGTAATGTTTCCCCCCCCTCCCTTTTGCGACCTTTTGATGAGCAGAGTTCAACAGGGAAGCCGGATTCACTTAACGGCCGTTTTCTTAACGTCTCAGCTGCAGGGATTCCCTTAACCACTGTGGCAAGAAAGGTTGTAAAATAAGGCAAAGCTCACAGGTGGTCCTTGACTCACAACAGTTTCACTTCGTGATAGTTCAAAGTTACAACGGCACTTAAAAAAAAGCGACTTATGACCATTTTTCACACTTATGACAGATCAACAGGTAATCAGAGTTGGAAGGGACCTTGTAGGTCATCTAGTCCAACCCCCCACTCCCAATCAGGAGTCCCTACATCATTTCTGACAGGTGGGAGTCCAGTCTCTTCTTGAAAGCCTCCAGGGATGAAGCTCCCACAACTTCTGAGGGCAACTTCTGTTCCATGGGTGGATTGTTCTCACTGTCAGAAAGTGTCTCCTTATTTCCAGGTTGAATCTCTCCTTGTTCAGTTTCCATCCATTCTTCCTTGTCTGGCCTTCAGGTGCCTTGGAGAATAGCTTGACCCCTTCCTCCTCCCTGTGGCAGCCCCTCAAATATTGGAAGATGCTCTCCTGTCTCCCCTGGTCCTTCTCTTCCCTAGACTAGCCAGGCCCAGTTCCTGCAACCGTTCTTCCTATGTTTTAGCCTCAAGTCCCCTCATCATCCTAGTTGCTCTTCTCTGCACTCTTTCTAGAGTCTCAACATCTTTTTTATGATGTGGTGACCAAAACTGCATGCAGTATTCTAGGTGTGGCCTTACTAAGGCTTTATAGAGTGGTGTTAGTACCTCCCTTGATCTCGATTGTATCCCTCTGTTAATGCAACTGAGGATTGCATTGGCTTTTTTGGCTGCCACCACACACGGCTGGCTCCCATTTAGCCGGTTGTCCACTAAGACTCCAGGATCCCTCTCACAGTTCCTGCTACTGAGTCTGGTTTCACCCAGTCTATCTGTGTCCTCTTGGTTTTTCTTGCCTAAGTGCTAAGACTTTACTTTTCTCTACGTTGAATTTCATTTTGTTGGATACGGCCCAGTGTTCGAGTCTGTCAAGATCCCTCTGGATCTTGAGCCTATCTTCTTGGGCGTTAGCTACTCCTGCCAGCTTAGTATCATTTGCAAATTCGGTAAGTTCCCCTTCTATTCCCTCATCTCAGTCATGGCAAAACACGTAACACGTACGTAACCAAAGATCTCACATAGCAACACAGATTTGGGGCTCAGTTGTGGTCCTAAGTTGAGGACTACCTGTAACTTTGAACTATCATTAAGTGACTAGTTATAAGTCAAGGCCTAGCTGTACTATGGCTGAAAGGCTGATATTGCAACATTGGAAACAAATAAATTTAATCAATCAATGGATCAGAGAACTGATTGTACTCGCCACCCATGAGAGAAATGTAGACTTTGTATGGATAAGCTAATAATACAGAATAAACAACTTTTTAATGCAAAAAATACAGTAGGTTTTTTTTAAAAAGCACAATAGTTATATAAGTGTAATAGAAATAGAAACATGCTGTCATAACATTTGCATTAGATAAATATATTTAGAATTGAAACTGATTACTGTTAGAACTGTTTTCATTGTTCTGTATTTTTGTCACCTTTTTAAAAATCACTTGTTACACTTTTATTTTCCTTTGATACTGCACGCCTTTCTACCCTAGTTATCTCTGCGTTTTGTTCCTTTTTTTTTTCCTGTGAGTATTTAAAGTCAGTCAAAACAAAGAAAGAAATGTGGATTATTATTTTTTTCTTCCCTGTAGCTCTTACCAAAACGTTTTTTCCTTCAACAGGAGCTTTGGCGCTTTCGTTAACTAGAATTTGTGTTGGAGACCTTCAACGCCTGGAGTTATTTGTAAAAAATATAAAAGCAGGGATACAAAGAACTAACAAATAGGAGTCACACCGAAATATAATTTTATCCTATTTACCTGTGTATTAAATTATTGTATTTTATTCCAATTCCATTTTAAATCGTATTTTATTCCAATTCTGTTTCAAATTGTTTTTATCAGGTTTTAGTAATCATTTGTGTCTGGACTTTGATATGGCCCAAGGGCTAATCAATACAGTGAACTTAACTAATAAATACTTTTTTTTTTCCTTAAAAAAAAACAAAAACAGTCCTGGTGGAAAGGGAAAGAGCTTTCCGTGAGCTGGCTGGAATGATTTTGCTCAAAATATCAAAAATGAAAACGGGGACGTGCTTTTACGATTACGTTCGCGTTGTTGGAGAAACCCAAAGTTTCGTCTCACCCGGTTTTTGTTTTGTCTTCTTAGATCTTCTCCCAAGAATATATCAATCTGTTGCTCTCCATGTATTTCTTCGTCCTTGGGATCCTTGCGCTGTCCCACACCATCAGGTAAAGGACCAGAATTGTGAAGGACACAATATATGCAGCTCCTCAATGGAAACTGCCCCTACGTGGAGGGAGGTATGCAATGGGGTCTGTTTTAGGCCCAGGACATCTTCATCAGTGACTTGGACAAGGAGGATAGATGAGGAACGCATCAAATTGGCAGAAGACACCAAGCTGGCAGGAATAGCCATCACTTCAGAAGATAAAAGGCTTAAGCTACAAGAAGGATCTTGGTAGACTTGGAACATTGGGCGTTATCTAACAAAATGAAATTCAAGGGTGGAAAAAATAATGAATCAAGTTCTACATTTAGGCAAGAAAAACCAAAATGCGCAGGGGCGGTATAGGTGGTACCTCGCTCGATCGTAGTAACGGTGAGAGGGACCTCGGAGTCTTAGTGGACAACCGTTTAAATACAAGCCGAAACTTTTGGAGGCCTCGTCATTTGCAAAAAAAAAAGCTGCCTGGTTGATTATTGCGCATAAAGGAAAGGTTAAAATCCTGGCAGTCTTCCGTTTAATAGTTAACTGCCTTATCAGATGGGAAATGGGCATTCAGCTGGTCACAGAGCTTCCTCTCCTTTACACACAAATGAGAATATTTACCTGTGGGTGGAGAACATCTGCCCTCTTCTGAGGCCAGCTTTCCCTGTTGAAAACAAAAGACTCCCAGCCTCTTTTAAAAAGAGTTTAAGAAACAAAACAAACCTTCGTTTTGATCTCCAAGTGCCAAATAAGGCTCAGTGTTGACTTGCTCAGTTCACCCACTGCCGTGCCTTAACAACCAGAAAACGAAAGATTACCTTGTGAGGTCTAGTTTATATGATTAATAGAACAGAACAGAACAGAACAGAGTTGGAAAGGACCTCGAAAGTCTTCTAGTCCAACCCCCTGCTTAGGCAGGAAACCTGGCCTATCCCATTTCAGACAAAATTAATGAAAACTTGTTTATTGGCAATCCTGGAACAGAATTTTGGGAGCGTTCGGCCTTGCATCCTCTGACCCAGCTGCGGGGATGGGGCTAAAACTGCTTTTTTTCTGGAGAATTTCAAGTCAAAAGGTTGATTGTAAATTAATAATAGAATACGTAATGACAAGAGTTGGAAGGGACCTTGGAGGGTCATTTAGTCCAACCCCCTGCTCAGGCAAGAAACTCTATACCATTTCAGACAAATGGTGGTTCCATCTCTTAAAAACCTCCAGTGTAGGAGCACCCACGATTTCTGAAGGCAAGTTGTCCCACTGTTTAATTGCCCTCACTTGTCAGGAAATTCCTCCTTAGTTCCAGGTTGCTTCTCTCCCGGATGAGTTTTCCACCCATTGCTTCCTGACCTGCCTTCAGGTGCTTCAAAACCCCTCTAGAAGCAATGTTTATTGGGTACCGATTTGCTTCCGGGGGTTCAATTCCAGGTACTGGGTTGTCACCTTTAAATCCCTCCGTGGCTTAAAGCTGGGTTATTTGAAGGACTCCTCCTTTCCCAGTTACCCACCAGAGCGGGGAGGTGGGAGATGTTATAGGCCCCTTCCTCTTCAGGAGGCCCATCTGGTGGGATCCCAAAGAAGGACCTTCTCCGTGGTGGCTCCCTCTCTATGGAATATCATCCCTGCAGACACACTCTGTCCGTGACACTCTAAAAAGCCCCCCAAGGGCCTGGTTTTGCCGTGGTAGGGGGAGGCCTGGGGACCCCATAATGATACAGAGCTCATCAAGTGGCTGGTTTGATTGTCATCAAGGGGCCTGGGAGGGTTTACTGGGGGTTTGTATTTGGGGTCGTCCACAGTAAGGTGCTCACAGTCACCTGGAGTGGATTGGGCAACCCTATAAATTTTCTTAATAAATAGTGGCTAAATTAACTCAGATCTGACTGCATCATTGATGGCTTCCGGTTTCCGTGTTTCTAAACTTGTGTTTTACAACCTCAGCTAGGTTAGCATGCTGACAAAGGAATTCTGGGAGTTGAAGTCCATATTAATGTTTATTTGCATGCTGACAAAGGAATTCTGGGAGTTGAAGTCCATATTAATGTTTATTTGCATGCTGACTGGGGAATTCTGGGTGTTGAAGTCCATCCATATTAACGTTTATTTGCATGCTGATTGAGGAATTCTGGGAGTTGAAGTCCATCCATATTAATGTTTATTTGCATGCTGACTGGGGAATTCTGGGTGTTGAAGTCTAGCCATTTTGAAATTTATTCGCATGCTGGCTGAGGAATTCTAGGAATTGAAGGCCACCCATCTCAACATTTATTCGCATGCTGGTTGGGGAATTCTGGGTGTTGAAGTCCACCCACTTTAAAGTGCCTGAGGTTGAGAAACACAGCTCTAACTATTTGGTACTCCTTTATTTAGCTTTATAAAGGTATTTTCGTGGGGTTTTGATTTTCCTTCCATACAGCTGCCTTTCTTGGTTGTGGTTTCTTTTAAAACCATGTCATCCTTCCCTTCTTTTTTTCACTTTTCCTTCTTCTTCCTTCCGGTCTCATTTCAGCCCCATGATGAATAAATTTTTCCCAGCCAACTTTCCCAACAAGCAGTATCAACTCCTTTTTACTCAAGGCTCCGGAGAAGCAAAGGAAGGTAAGTTTGCTCCCTTCTTCAGCCAAAGCTTGGAGAGTCTTCTCTGTGAATCCTGTCTTGTGTGTCTGCTTGTGTACTGCCCTACAACCAATGCTTTTGGCATCTCGCCTGGCTGTGTTCTACTGGGGCCAATGAGTGGATTTAAAAGAGCAGCAAAACTTCATTAGTTACGATTTCTTTATGTCTGTCTGTCCATCCATCCATGCCTGCCTGCCTGCCTATCTGCCTGTCCATCCATCCATCTCTAATTTATCCATCCATCCATCCATCTGTCTCTATCTATTCATCTATCTATCTGTCCATCCATCTCTCTCATCTATCTCTCCATCCATCTCTCTTATCAATTTATCCATCCATCTATCTCTAATTTATCCATCTATCCATCCATCCATCTTTAATTTATCCATCCATCCATCTATATCTATTCATCTATCTATCTGTCCATCCATCTCTCTCATCTATCTGTCCATCCATCT
>NW_020771218.1:0-14917 GCF_900518735.1 Pseudonaja textilis | reverse complement strand
CAGGAAAACCCCACTCCGTTTTCCGACCAATCGATCGTTCTTTATTTGGGATCACAGGATACCGTCCCCAGCTCCGTTCTTAGCGAGAGAGAGGAGAGAGTTGGCTTCATGCAAGGGAAGCAGCAGAAGTCTTTCTCTCTCTCCCCCAAACTCCGCCAGAAATGAATCTTGGAGCAGCGTCTTTGGAGTAGGAGGCCTTGCGGGGTCCCAAAGACTCATTTCTGGCAGAGTTTGGGAGGAGAGGAAGAAAATTTTTTGCTGCTTTCCTTGCGTGCAGCCAGAAGCAGAAGTGAGAAGGGTTATATACAATAGTTGTAGAATAAAATATAGTTATAGGATATAATACAATAATTTAATACATAAATATGTTAAATAAAATAAAATGGCATCAAATTATATTTCTGTATCACATTATTGTACTTTATTGGTAATACGTGTCTGAACCTATACATTGATAGGGCCGCAAAGAGATATAGCAAGATTTCCTTCTCTGTCAGTAAAAAGAGTCCAAAAGGAAAGCTTAACTTTTCTTCTCTGTGGTCAACATGTGCATTGTCTGTGGTAGTGAAGAAACTACATTTGGGTTGGCTTTCAAGAGGCAGAATTTTCCTGGTATTGGGTTCTCCCCTTCCCCACAACCCTCCTTTACATTTCTTTTTCTCTTATGGCTTTAAAAAGGGAAGTCGAGATTACAGAAAGTTATTGCCATTTCTTCACTTCCTTGCCATCATCCTCTGGCTATTTCTTTTCTTCCTTATTTCTCTTCATTTGTAACGAAGACCCCATAACCCTATCCTTATTTCTAGAATTATTTAACACAATTTTAATTTAAGCTTCTTATTTTTCCTAGTCCTTTGGCACGATTGGCTTTCCCAGAAGTGGATAACAACGTGCTAAAATTTCTGTACGATGATAACCAACGAGTTGAACCTGAATGGTATATTCCAATCATTCCTATGGTGCTGATCAATGGTGCTGAAGGCATTGGGACTGGCTGGTCATGTAAAGTTCCTAATTATGACATTCGAGAAGTGGTCAATAACATTCGACGTATGCTTGATGGAGATGAGCCATTAAGAATGGTAATAAATTACATCAATAATTAAATAAAAATGATCTGGTAATTTTAGAGAAGAGAAAAAAGAATCACAGGTGCATGGACAAAGACACAATTAGATTTTCTTTACGAGTTGGACTTTGGAAGCATACCATTTAAATTCTTTTAAAAATTGCCTATAGCATTTAAAATGACACTTTCTTTAAAAGAAAACAATATGAAGTCAATAAATATTATCTCTATACTGGAGATTTTTGTACTGCTTTTCATAAAACCATTTATGACCTTTTCTCTACAACCTCTTACTCCTATTTTCAGAACCTTCGTTGAAATTATCTTAATCCATTTGGATTCTGATTATATTATGCAAACAAAACACATGTTCAGGGTGGTTTATTTTAATACAGCTTCTAATATTTTTAGATTCCTAGTTACAAGTATTTCAAGGGGACAATAGATGAACTAGGACAAAATCATTTCATTATCAATGGAGAGATATCTGTTCTTAATTCAACCACCATTGAAATTTCAGAGCTTCCTGTTCGGACATGGACACAGGTAAGGCATGTTCTGTTTTTGTACTATGCTCTCTGAGCCTTAATAGCAAATATGTTTCTGAACTCCCCAATCAAAGGAAAATATAAAATCATTTTATGTTGTTTCTTCCCATCTATCAAAAGACTTACAAAGAACAGGTTCTGGAGCCTATGCTGACTGGCACAGAGAAGACTCCATCACTCATAACAGACTATAAAGAGTACCACACGGACACCACTGTCAAATTCATCATAACAATGAGTGAACAGAAACTAGTGGAGGCAGAGGCTATTGGTCTACATAAAGTCTTCAAATTACAAAGTCCTCTTTCTTGTAGCAATATGGTAAGTAAAAATTCAGAAGACTTCCATTTTCGTAGCAAGATAGGCATACCTAGAGAATCTGTCTGTCTGTCTCTCTTACATGCACAATCACACATATACAGACCATATACATCTTTTAAACAAATAAATTCTTTTTTTTCCAAACAACTTTTATTTTTTTAGGACAGACTTACCAAAACAAAACATAAAACCATCAAATTACATGCATATAGTATGTCGGTTGGTTACAAATCTTTTGTGCTTCCTTTCCATAGTCATCACTTATCATTCGTATAAATTCTCACATTATCAGTCTAATATATATGTGTACATTCTTATCAATTATTAATCACTTATTTGACTAAACTGTTGTTCACTCATAAATCTAAATTATAGAACAAGGGATAATGCTTTCTGGGAGCCATTTCCATTCATTCAGCTAAGACTCAGAGTCTCAGAATAGAATCCTTTTGTGGCAAGGTTTCTACAAAAATCTTCAGTTTTTAACTGAAATCTTCAGAGTCCAAATTCTCAGTTAAGACTAGAGAAATAGAAAATCAGTTTTGCTAATAGATTTAACCAGGCCTGTCTTATTACTTTTTTTAGCTATTTATGTGATTTCTGCTACATTAGGAAGAGCTACTTTTTTTCCAAATTCTGAAAGCTTTTTTGCTCTTGCCTCTTGATTGTAAGGGCCTGTTTTAGAAACCAGGCATGTACAATTCCTTTAAAGTATCAAAATACCATAGTGAGAAATGGAGGTGAGTAGGATTGGACCATGTAATGTAATGTTCTGCATGGAATCATTAAAGGAATTGTATCCAGCTTTTAAATGCATGATCACAGCCCTGCTATCTATAGATCTGTGGTACCTTACCCTTTGTTTCAGGTACTTTTTGACCATGCAGGCTGCCTTAAAAAATATGAGACTGCAGAGGATATTCTAGACGAATTCTATCAAGTCAGACTGCGTTATTATGGTTTAAGAAAAGAGTGGCTCGCTGGCATGCTGGGTGCAGAATCTGCAAAACTAAACAACCAAGCTCGCTTCATCCTTGAAAAAATAGAAGGGAAAATAGTGATAGGTAAGCACTGTTAGGATTTTGTTACAAGCCATTAAAAGTAGAACAAGTATTACAGAAATAGTTCCTAGCTTCCCTTTCTGGGTTAGAATGGAGAGAATAAAAGCCAACATCTAACAAAGAATTATCTCCCCTGACAGGCATCTTTCCTCTAAGCTTACTTTTCTAGAAATAAAAATTTAAATAATCTACACAATAAAATTTAAACTGAATGTACAACTTGAAGTGCTAAACATATGAGTATTTATTTTTCTGCTTTCCATTAAGAGTAATTCCAAAATTTTGGTGTGGCTTTTGTGTTTGTGGCATAGCAAGTTGACATGTTCTTAGCTTGGTGCTAAATATGACACTTTATTTTGGCTGCTGGCTCATCTGTTCTTGGTGGTCTTCCTCTCTAGAGAACAAGCCCAAGAAAGAATTAATACAGGTTCTCATTGAAAGGGGTTATGATTCTGATCCAGTAAAGTCATGGAAAGAATCTCAACAGAAGGTATGGTTTTCAGTCTCTTCTTTTTAATTACTCAATTGTTAAGGGTTTGGGTCAATAATTTAGAAAAAATCTCTTTAAAATTCCATATTATTATAGTGGAAAATAGATCTTCATGCCAAACACTGGCTTTCTGAAGCAGATACTGTAGGTGCTCTAAAGGAAAGTACTGAGAGAAAGGAATGGGTTATCTCCTGATCCCCTTGAAAGGACAAGTACTAAGTACTATTACTATATTATGCTATTAACCCTGGTCACATCTCTCTTCTGCCATGTCAGGACATTGATGAAAATGCAGAAGAAGATACTGATAAAGAAAATGAATCGACTGCAGCAGCCAGTGGGCCAGATTTTAACTACCTTCTGAACATGCCCCTCTGGTACCTAACAAAAGAAAAAAAGGATGAATTGTGTAAGCAGCGGGATAATAAAGTAGGTGGATGAGCTTTTTTTTTAAAAAAAAAATACTTGTACACTAGTATTGAAAGGTCAAATATGGACGTAACTGTTTCTTGCTGGCTTTATTAGGAAACAGAGTTAGAAAACCTGAAACAGAAGGATCCTACTGACTTGTGGCGAGAAGATATGGCTGCTTTCATTCGGGAACTTGATGTGAGTAAACTTGGATTTGGGGGCCAGATACAGTCAACTTCCACTTTAAGTGAAACATTGCTTATCAATAGTTCTGTGTCTTCATTTGGGTAAGGTGCTGGCATTTAAAAAGAGGGACTGAAACGTTGTGACTATTGGTATGTTTTAAAGCAAACATACAGAGCGACCAAAGCTCAGATGTACGCATAGCCCTGAAATTCCAGTGACGTGAGCTCTCTTAATGCATGCAAAGATTGCTACCTATTTCAGATTTGAATATAGAATTCTTCTCTTCCATTTGTGTAGAAGTGCAGATTGATGCTAAAGCAGAAATACCCCAACCCTCAAATAAGATGATTTTCTTTTGGTGAAATTTCACACTTGCAAATCCAAACATTACAAACTATTAGTTTTTGTTTTTATTATGCACACTTTAGGTGTTAGAAGCAAAAGAAAAACAGGATGAGATGTTAGGAATCCCAGGCAAGCCCAGCAAAGGGAAAGGAGGGAAAGCAAAAGCAAAAACCCTTCAGCTCCAGGAAATCCTCCCTTCTCCCCAAGGGAGGAGAGTTATCCCCCGAATAACCAATGAGATGAAATTGGAGGCAGAGAAGAAATTAAAAAGAAAAATCAAGGTAAACAGTCTTTGGAGGGGTATATGTATTCAGTTTTCTTCACTAGTTTCATAACTTTCTTTTACCTGTCCCCAGTAATGATAAACTCTCTTTCACATTTGCTGATCTATAGACTGAAAAAATTGAGCTTGACGAGAATCAAGATCTCCCAGGGACCAGCAAGGAACCGATAAATCTTAAACAAAGATTGATGAAGAAACTGAAAATGGACTCAGGTAAAAAAATTTTTTTTAGCAGGAATCAAATTTTCCTGCGAGTTTATGTTTTCTGTGGCCAACAAGTCTGCTAAATTTCAGGTGTCAAGACACAGTCAAAACTGTTGTTCAAGCCAATAAAAAAAGCAATGACAGTAAATCCTTGGTCTGACTCAGAAGATGGAAATGGCTCTAATGACTCTGAGCTAGAATCTTATGCGCAACACCACCAAGTGTCAGGTACATTTTCAAAGAACTTAAGATTAGCTCGTTGCATGCAGAATCTTAACTCGAGATGCTTAGATCTCATCCTGCAAAAATAGGGCTGTGTGCAGCCCTCCCGACTCTATTTTCACTGGCAGAGGGTTGCAGGAGGCCATCACAGCCCAAAATGGAGCTCAGGCGCCCGTTTTTGCTGGCAGAGCAATCAGGCACACAGGCCCCTGATACGAGTGGTGTTGATCTGACTCCCCACACCAGGTCAATGCAGCTCTCGATGAAATCAAATTCGACAACCCTGTTCTAAAGCATTTTTGCTATGAATAACCTCAAACATGAAGTGGAACCTTTGGGAAAGAAGATTATTTATTTTTTAAAATCATTCTAATCCACAGTTCCTAGTAAGGTTATACAAAATGGTGCATGCAGAAATTAAACTGTACAAGGTTTCTAGGCGTCCTATGCTTGAATTAAAGCACAGCTGTTTTGATCCATGCACAAACAGCTATTTGTGGCCCAGATAAAAGTGGGGCGGAAAGAGAGAGAATGGGAGAAAGCTAAAGGCAACAGCAACTAAATAGATAAAGGGGGTGTCCCAGCTCACCAATGGAATAAATTGATTTGGAAAGTGGAATGGAGAGTGAAGACTAGGTACATCAGCTTTGATTTACTTATCCTGTCCAGATTTTGTTTTTATAATTTCAAACTATGGATGGCTTAAACAGTTCAGCAAAAGTTTCACAATGCAATTGTTTATGCTGTGATTGGAACAAAACATTTCCCTCATTCTCTATATTTCCTATTGCTTAAGAATATATAGCCAGTCCTCAACGTACGACCACAATTTAGCCCAAAATTTATGTTGCTAAGCCAAAAATTGATTAAATGAGTTTCACCCCATTTTATAATCTTTCTTGCCATACAAATACTGTATGATTTAATTTCTCTATAATTAGTTTTTATTCCGTGATACAGACTTCTTCAAGGGTTTAATAAGTCTCTTATACATCTAAAAATTCATTTTCCAGGTCACTCTCTTGGTTTGTCATTTGTATATACATCCTACCTGCTCCTCTATATCAGTTTGATGGTCAAGAAACAATCTCTTGTTGATAAATTCACCAGAGAGTTTTCTCTTTCGATTAGGCCTTTACTCTTGAGACAGAGGTTTGCAGAGGAGTCTCTTTTTTTTGTACATACTTTGCTAATAGAAGGGGAATAATGTGCAAAATTTTAATTTGTATGAGAGCAGCACCATGGAGATATTCAGATCAAATGCTAGTAACATCCTTGAATAAGTATTCTTGGCTGCCAGTGGAGAGAATTCCCCAGTAATTCTTTCCTATTGTTAAATTAAATATTAGTTAAATGTGTGTAAAATAAATTTGTGGGATATGTTCCCTGTATTATAATTTTATATGTAATATGATTATATTCACCCCAAGCTGCTGATAGAAGAGTATGTGCATTAACAAAGACTGCAATAAGCCTTATAAGGGCGTACAAGGCAAATAGCACATCTCATCAGGTCTTTTAGATTCAAGAGAGGAACAGGCTGCACAGTTTATACATGGAAGGAAAGGCCCTGGTCCTGTCCTCATTTTGTCAGAAGCCATACTCCAATTTCCATGGAGGAACTTGCACTCCTGTTTTTTTTTCTTGGGGAAGATATATAGTTAAGTGCTTCATGTAAATCAATGAAGATACCCCCAACTGGAATATGCAGAGTTGGGACCTGCAACAATTGGGACCTGCAACAATTATCCTCTACTATACTTTCTTAAACAGGAATTGGGTTTTTTTTTATTCCTATCTAGTAGAACAACTGGGAAGTACACCTTCGTTATCTTCCTTGATTAGAAACAGGCATTTCCAAAGCTGTTATCCGTATTTCTTGGTAGAAAGGATCTAAAAATGTGGTGCTGACAAAGATTTCTTTCTCTTCCTTTAGGCAATCAGCCTTCTGTTCAGGAACCTTTCACTAAGAAAAAGGCAAAAACAAAACACATCAAGCCTAAGAGTTCAGGTTCCAGTTCAGATGACAACACCCAAAAGCTTACCAAAATAAAGCAAGCTGCTAAAAGAAGGATTTCATCTTTCAGTAGTGAAGATTCTGATTCTGACTTTGTCCAAAGCCTTAAAAAAAGAATAGCACTTAAGGTTTGCTTGCTCATATATTCATCACTATCTCTGATCTTTTAAAGTATATTTAAAAGATGTCCTAGGTTAAGCGTACTTTGTTAGACCACAAACGTTATTTTGCATGTTTAGGATAAATATTTTTCAGGTAATTAAGTTAAAAAATTAGCATTAATTGAAGAAAATAACTTGCCTGGGTTTCTTGTATTGAGTAGGAGCTTTCTATGCTGTGACACACCTAACTTGTCATTTGTGAAAAGTAATGTCACAATATGCTATTCATCTTTTTCTTGTTCAGATGCTTATTGCATAAACTAGAAATCTTTTCCTCCCCTTAAGGCTTTTCTAAAGCAAGGACAAAGAGCCAAAGACTACTTGGGAGCTTTTTAATCCTGACATAAAGCTCCAATTTGTCCTATCTGCCCATCACAACAACTATGATAGTGAGAGGAGATGCTCCCACCAAATTAGAGCAGAATTATTTGAGCTCTGAAATTCTTTGAAAAATAGCTTTCCCCCAAAACTGCTGACTTCCTTTTTTGCTGTTTGGTAAGCAAATGATGTATCACAGTGGGTTTTTGTCTCCTGGTGCTCAAGAAAGCACAAACTCTGTAATGAGCAGCAAGATATGGAGTGTTGAGTCAATTGGCATCGTTATTTCTTTTAAGCCCTCTTAACCTGAATACTATCACCCCATTTCTTTTCCTGGAATATTATAATTATTATTGTGGCATCCCTTATGTCGGGGGGTCCCCAACCACCAGGCTGCGGACCGGTACCAGTCCATGGATCATTTTCTACCGGGCCGCCAGTTTGCTGGGCGCCGCCATCTTGTTTTGACAGACATCATATTCTTCGGAATTCTGATTTTGGGGGGGGAATCAGCCCCGCCCGCCCCCCTTTCTTCTCCTTCCCCTCCCCTCGGAGGCCCCCTGAGTCAGGAGTTGCTACTGCCCGGCGCGGCTCCAGTCCCGCGTTGCCTCATGAAGGAAAAAGCAAAAAGGAAGAGCCGCGGCAGCGTTTTGCAAAGAGGACTGGTGAAGGCGAAGCGGTTTTGCAAACGATTCCTGGCCACCCAGATGTAAATAAATGGTTTTTGCCCGGGAAGCCCATTCACCCAAGTTTAAAAGGCTCATGTAATAATACGCCTTTCTCTCTCCCCCCACCCCCACAACGGAGCGCGCTTCAACGACTCCTCAGGCTGCTCTCACTCTTTCAAAAGTGTGAGGCGGGAGTCGCAGGAAAAACCGAGCCAAGGAGCGGGGACACAAGTCGCAACCGCAAGGCTAGTGGCGGGTGGAGAGGGGAGGAAGAACACTATTCCTGTTATTCTCACGCTGTGGGGATAGTGAGTGGGTGTTTGGGTGTTCTGTGTGTGGGCATGCGCACACGTTGATGCCGGGCTAGAGCTGCCTTTGGGGTTATAGAGCCGCCGCCTCTCGCCGAACTACCCGCCCCAGATGCAAAAAAGTTCTCTGTGGAGAGGAAAGTGGACCCATGTTACGCCCAGGTCTCTTCTCCCCCCTCCCCCCCAGCTGTCAGGTGCCTATGCGATCAGCCCGGAGGAGCCCTGCTGCCTTTAGCTCGGAGAATCTCATGCGGGGGGGGGGGGGGGGAAGAGCCTGAAAGCACCAGCTGACGCTTCTATGCAGGGAGGGGAAGTCGCTGGGGAAGACCTGGAGGGGAGGTGTGGGGGAGAGGAAATGCCTTGTCATGCCTGCTGATGCCGGTACCGGGCCGTGGCACAAAAAAGGTTAGGGGCCACTGCCTTATGTAGAAGATAGAAGTGCTGTGTATGGAGCTGTCCTGAGAGTTTATCGTTCTTCATTCTTATATTGTAGGAATCCAAGAATATGGATGAAACATTTATCGTTCAACTAAACTCCGATGGGCTGTTTTCTAGTCCACCCAAGATCCGTGGAAGATCACTTCGCACTAAGAAGCTAGTTCAATATCTGGAGCAGTCGGATGACGAATAGTTGTAATCTAACAACAAAATATATTTGCATTTCTTTGCACTAGTTAAAATTAGTTCCTTGGTAAACAGAGAATTGATTCCAGATATTTTCTATGGGCTATCTGATGGCATAAAATGTTATTGTGGCTTTTTTCTAATGCTGTAAATATTTTTCTTCGCTTCGTTTTTGATAAGACCTAAAGTAATAAGTAATAAAAGTGGTAGGGTTTTTTGCATTTTTTTCCTGTCTTTCTTTCAATAATAAAATATATATGCTTTATTCTCTGGACTCAACAGCAGCATGCAGATATTAGAACATCTGATATCAAAGCTCTCTGTGGATTGTTCCATCCAGATTGCCATTCTAATGTTCCTTGCATGCAGTTTGAAAACTGAAATGCTAGGCAGCATTTATGACTTAGAGTAATTATCATTTAAATGACTATAAAGCAGGATAGTGAGGGTCACCTTGATGCAACATTAAGACAATAAATCTAGAAATCAAGGACCCTGATTTCTAGTCCTAGCTTGGGCACAAAGCCAGCGGTTGACTTGGGGTCAGTCACTTTCAGCCCTAGGAAGGGGGCAATGGTAACCTTGCCAATAAAAACATAGGTAGTTGGTCAGGGAGTCTCTGAATATCAGGCACAATTGGAAAGGGTGGGAAGGAAATTATTTAATTACTTAACGGCAATTCATGACAGTAAATTGCCTTTTTGTGATTATGTGGCTACTTCGTGGAAATGTAGGACAGATTGTCTTGTCCTCTGATCCAATCAGTAAGGGTTTTTGAGAGCCTGGCATCTTAACAGCCAGGAATCTGGAAAATGAAGCCCCTGGAGTAAGATACTTACTGAATTCCTTTCCACAAAAAAGCACTTGGCACTGTTAATGTTCTCTAACTGCATCATGAATTGAATACTTATGCCTTGTTTAGATATTTTCTTCATTTCAAGGGTAAAATGTTTTATAAAATGCACTCTTCCTCTAATTAGATACTAAATCATTTCCAGCAATTTCTGAGTTTATCAGTTAATCACAGAAAAGCAGTTACTTCATAAATTGTAGTTAAGTGCTGCACTTGTGCTCCTTATTCTCCAAAGCTCCTCTTCCCTAGTCAAGCCTATTCTAATGCATGCATTGCCTTTATTCACAGAAGGAAAGCTGTCCCTTCATTACGATAATATAGTATATTCCAGTTCAGGACATCACATTTTGAATGTGTGGAGTTTACTGAAAATAAATTCTTAGCTACTTTTAATGATTTCAAGTCATCAGTCATTTTCCTTTGTTGTCCAAGCAGAAAATCTTAATAATGGGGCACAGTAGCCCAAATCCTATTGTAACTTCAAAACCCTATGAATAAAATCTGTCTTTCTTTCTCCACTTCTGGACAGTACGGGGGAAGAAATAATGTGAAATGCCATTCAAGGGCCCTTTCAAAAGGAATTTGTTTCAATGCCTGTTTGCCAGAAGCACAAGTACAGGGCGGGAGTGGAAATTGCTCAGAGAGAGCCAAGACGCAGTTACCTATCTTTATAAAATGCCAGATTGCATTGCCAAATCATAGAAAAGATAATATCGCTTGGTTTTTATGTTAATTTACATTGTTTTATAAAAAAGCAAAGAGTCAACTTTAGGTAGACTTTAGAGACTTAAAAAGGAAATGTTATCAAACTAAAATCCTGAGAGTATTTACAGTCAACTAAAATGTAAAATGCTGAAATAATGAAAGATTTGTCTATTAAGAAATGTCTTGTTCATCCCCCAACCCTCTTTGAATTTGAGCACATAAATAAGCATCAGACTGGAAGGCAGGAAATCTAGAGGAAAGACTCGTGCAGGTACATAACAGGCAGCTCTGGAGATACATAATTTTGTCACATGGCAGCAGTACGAGCAAGTGATAACAACTCAGCCTTGAAAAAATAATATACTACCTGCAAAAAGTTATTCAGAAAGCCTCTTTAGGACCAACCCCCAAACTGTATTTTGCTTTCTCTTCCACAGATGAATCTTTCACTTTTGAAAAAACACAGATTCTGAGCATGATGTTATCTGGCCTAGACCTTTGGTGTGGCCCCTTCCTCTCCACCCAGCGTGGATCATCCAAATGACATTCCAGGGCCCCCTATCAGTTAGACCAAAGTGTTTATTGGAAAGCAGTCAAGTGTCCAAAGAACTGTCAGAGTTTCCACTGGGGGGTGGGGAGCGGGGTGGGGGTGGAAAGGGATGACTGCAGAGTTTCAACCAACACTCCAATCTCCTGGACTGTACTATTTAAAGGCTCTCAAATCACTAAGAAAAATCTCAGCGGCATTGAATGCACCTTATAGAGGAACCAGAAGTCCAATTCCTTTGTCTAACAAGAGCTTTGTCAGAGTTGTGGATATACTGTTGGAAAACAATTTTTGATTATTCTTTATAATAAGTATAGTCTACTCTTGCTTTTATAATAATCGTGTGCGATGGAAAGATTGATCAATACACAAAGCTATGTATTTTCACTTTCTGGCTTAACTTTAGTGTGTTAGTCAATTGTTTTTTGATTTGATAAATCATGGTTAAGTATTGAATTGCCACGATTTGTGATTCAAATTCAACCATAAATTCTTGGCCAAGTAGAAAATGAATCCACCTTAATTCTATGAGTAGTGAAAGCTAATAATTAAATCCAAAAACTGACCTAACATAAAGTACATTTTTGCACCCATTTTATCCAGTCTCAATGATACCTATCTTGGCCTTGAAAACTTTTTTTGGTTGAATCTAAAGTCCTGAAAGTTGGTAGAGCTAATACCTTTTAAACTTGAACATCTTCACAAATTATTTTCAGAGGTTTAGCATTGCAATTACAAAACATACACTATTAATGTACAAATGGTTTTTCTGTTTTTGCAAAATTTAAGACATATTTCTGAAGCCAGATGATAACTTCATTAATGTTCTACACTGGTCCTGCTTCTAACAGTATAAACAGATTAAAAAAACATAACAAATAAGGCAATGTCCATTATCACACCAATTTTGGCTTCAAATATTGGAAGAAAGCCCTCAAAGCTATAAAGAATATTAATAACTCCAGGATGAACTGGTTTAGTAGTGAATCCAATCAATGAAATCGGGTCAAAGATTAATCTGTTCTCATACGTTTCCAAAATATTATTGATAGCTAGTGGCAACCAACATTCCCATACTGGCCCCCAATAATGCCTTATTAGCAATAACAAATTAGCAATAACAAAGGGAAGCACACTTGTTAATGATGCTCAGCCTATAAACTCTTGTTGAGGGCCTGATGTCATAGCTGCAGAGTCTAGAAGCCAAGACATCAGCCGCTCATCCTGCAGACAGCCATACATCTGGGTCTCAGAGTTTTCCCTGATCTCTCTCTGTTTCTTGGATTCAGGCAGAGCGATTAGGGGGGAAAACAAAGTGAAACCTGGTGTGGCTCTGTTGATGGAAGGCAACAGGTCTGTTCCACAGGTGGAAAGGAGAAGAGCACCCCAAACAGAATTCCACAGGAGAAGTTGGCAATGATATGGACTAGAATATGATCTTTAATAATCCCCTCTATTTCTCCAGTCATGAGAAGGATGCATATTGGCAGCAGCCCAGAGGTACATCTGTCTGGTTTGAAGGTCTTATGTAGTTTAGTTCTTGGCATCTTTCCTACAAAGATTTTTTCTACAGAGCCAAAATGGGAAAGAAAAAGAGTCCAATTCTGGGAAAGGAGAAATCCCTGGCCCTCCTCTTGGGAGACATTTCCAGGTCCCTTCTAAATGTAAGAGGGCAGGAGCTTCAGAATAAGAAATAACAAGGAAGAATGAGGAGGGTTAATGATGTATTTTTAACAATATTTTTTTTAAAAAATATTCTAATCTATTCTCTTTTATTGGAGATTCCTATAACATTTAGTTTTGTTAACAGACAGGGCAGAATTTGTTTTTAAAATTGAAGTTAAATCTGAATAGACATCATCCCGGCCTGCTGCCCCTAAGGCATGAAAAAGTATCTGAGGGGATGGGGCATTGCTGTTTGCTTGCTGGGAAGACCACTAGGCAGGCCAGAGTAACAGCCCTGTCACTTTAACAGTTGAATATTTCCAGGCTGAGCTAAAGGAAAAGCCCACCCTCTTTCTCTCCATGCCACTGTCCCAGCTAGAGCTGAAATCTGCAGGAAGAGAACAAAAGATGCCAGGCAGACTCAAAACCAGCTTTAGATAAAGCAAGTACCAGCAACCCAGTAACGAGATATCATGGAGAGGTGAGATCCCTGAGCAAGCCAGAAGGAAGGCATCACATCAGAGCTGAAATACAGGTAAGATGGAAAAAGGTTGTATCTGCTTTCCGAAAATAGCCCTCTGCAAATTCTACTGCCATGTGGATATTTTTGTTTAGAAAAGCGGGATAGGGGAGAAAAGCAATGCAGTGTCTAAAGGAGAAGAACATTTTGGAGGGTGGGGTGCACGTATACTTTGTGTATAATGTATACTTTTACCGTAGGATCCTTCCAGGTCTTTTCTTAGAGTGAGGATTATCAGAAGTAAATATTTCGTAGAAAGCAGTGAGCCGAAAAAGTCTTCCATCTTAGTGAGTAATTCTCCACATTACTCCCAATTAATTTTATACAAATATTCAATGATTTCAGGAATAAGGAGGGCCTTCCTCTACTCTAGAAACTTTACAAGAGAAAAACTGGGATAAACAACTTTTTTTTATTGGATCACAGTAAAGCATTAGTAGAGACTCAGCTAAGTAATTGAATAGAAGAATCATAGAATCATTGGGCTAGAAGGGACCTTGGTGGTCCTTATTCCATTCTGAACAAATAGTTGCCCAATCTTTTCTTGTAAACCTCCAGCAATGGAGCACTCCCACCTTCAGGAGGCAAACTGTTCCATTGATTAATTGTTCTCACTATCAGGAAATTTCTCCTAAATTCCAGATTGGATCTTCCTCTGACAAGCTTCTACCCATTGATTCTTGTCCTGCCCTTTGGAAAATAATTGATCGCCTCTTCAAGTAATGGAAGATGACTATGATGTCACTATAAGCCTTCTCTTTCTTAGACTAAACGTATCTAGTCCCTTAATTGTTCAGATTATTGTGAAGTTCATTTTTTTATTTGCATTTATAATCCACTTGTTTCTAGAGTGGTCCAAGCAGTTAATATTTCAAATAAAATATGAATAATTAAAACCCTAAAAAAATACCAAAATTTATTTGTGCTGCAAAATTAAGAATCATTCTAAATATGATCATCAGCGTTACTAAAAGTAATTTCATATAGACATCTACATTTCATTAAAAAGTTTTCCCAATGCCTCTTTTAAATACACAAATATTCTTTTGCTTTCCTAAATATTTAGGCAGTAGCTTTTTAAAATTACAGTGAAATTATGTTTGTGGCTATTAGTGAAAATAAGATCATAGGTAAATAAATGAGAAATGACCATGCATATTATAAATTAACTATCGTGGGCATACAATTATTAGTCAATGAATTAGAATTATTTGGTTTTGAATTATCCTATTAGAATAATTTAAATAAGAAACAACAATGAACATTGGGCTTTGGGCTACTGAATAGCCTGATAAATTATAAACATATGCAAGTGCACCCTAATTCTGATATATTTCTTTATAATATGAAAATAATGTAGAATTTAAATACAAAAGCTACTCTGGACAGGA
>NW_020771217.1:0-14932 GCF_900518735.1 Pseudonaja textilis | reverse complement strand
ACTTTTTTACTTTGAAATTGGACTGGTTCTTTTTTATCAGTTTTTTTTTCTCTTTTTTTTTCTTTTTTCCTCTTATAATACTTTATGTTATAGATTTTTTTTTAGTTTTTCTCTTAAGTTTTTTAATTAATTTTTTTGCTCTTTAAAATACTTTTAACTCTTTTGTTTTGGAAAAGGAGAGGGGAGTGAAAGTAGAGGAAATTATGTTACACTGCCACCCAGAGGCTTGGAAACATTGTTTTTCTTTCACTTAACGCTGAGAAAGAACTGAGGCTTTTCTTCAAGGACTTTGAGCCTGTTTGATAAGATAAAGGGAAGAGCATGGAAGAGTGTTATTACAGGTGCTCTTCTGGGTTTCTATCAGTGGCTGGAGTCTGGTGTTGAAAGAAAGTTTGGAATTTACAGAAAGAAGATTACAAGATCCTAGAGAAGAGAGTAAAAATTGTTTGGAACTTAACAAAAAGCTTTAGATATTATACAGGTGCAGTGTGTTTTTCTCTTTTTGATAGAAAGCTGGAGGGATTTTTTTGCTTTGGGCTTATCCTCTACTTACCCCCTCCCTATTAGCTATTTATTCTTGGTGGGCATTTGGAATTTCGGCTTTTTGGAACTTACTTTTGTCTTTTTTTTAGGTCTATTTTTTAAAATCTCTTTTTTTTTACTTTTCTTTTTATTGTTATTAGTATTATTTTTCTTTTTCTTTTCAAGGGAATTGTTCTTTTTTCCCTTTTCTCTTCCATTTTTTATTTCCCTTTTTATATTGAATTTATTTGTGGCTCCATTTTTTTTGTATCTCGGAGAGTCTCTATGGAATTTTGGGGCCTATTCTATTTTGACTAATTGGATTAAGGTGTACAAGAACCTGAAGAACTTCATTTTCTCTTTCACTTTTTATATTGATTGACCTGACAATTTTCCTTTTCCTTTTTGGGTTTTTTCTCACCAATTAATCAATTGATTGGATTAAGGTGTACAAGAACCTGAAGAACTGTCTCTTTTACTTTGCTTTCCTTTACCCTTTTCCCTTTGCTATTTTTATTTGGAATTACAATTGTCCAACATACAATTGTATAATATAATAATACAAACATAATACAACATAATATCATAATAATACAACTATTAACTAAATAATAACATAATAATACAACATAATATAATACAAACATAATATCCCCCACACAGTTTTCCTAGAGCCACATCGGACAACTGTCAGGGAGAAACAAGGAGGGAGGAGAAAGCCCTGAGGCTCTTAGGAGCCAAAAGTTACCCTGGGCAGCTGAGGAATGCTTCGGTTGTTGAGAGGAGAGGACAGTCTCTTTGACTGACCTGAAGAAAACCCCTCCATCCAAACTAAAAAGAGAATTGCCTGCATAGCTAAATCAAAACCAGTAAGTCAGCTAAGACAGAAGTGAAAAAGAAAGGAAAGATCTTGTAACAGCGTGCTTACTCTTGGTTAGAATCACTCAAATTTCTGCAGTGGAATTTTCCTTGGAAAGTAGGACTCAAAGGAGGAAAATAACTGTGATTAACGATCTGGAGTGACTGTCAGATTTAGTTAAAAAAAAGGTATTGCAACTAGAAGTAACTTTCAAAGTAAAGGACAGATTGGATTAGTTAACCCAAATTTCTGGACTGTATTTTTAGTACTACTCAACTTGAAGAACTTTAGGAAACTATTGCAAAACAAT
The DNA here is from genome assembly GCF_900518735.1 of Pseudonaja textilis. The sequence continues at coordinate 13,241 of NW_020771217.1, read as the reverse complement.
CTTATTCAGAGACATATTGATTGTAGTTAAAGTGTTTTAATTCAGCGAGTTTTGCTCTCTTTCAAAAACCCAGTGTGCTTTGAACATCCTGTTACAGCCTTTTGTTTACAGAATAATAACAGCAGCAATCAGAGCAATAAATTCCTCTTACCCAGTCTATCACAGCTGCTAGAAAAACAAACAACCCTTTCCTTAAAGACTCTCAATACTACCTCATTACTTTAATCAAACAGCCATTAATTCTTTACCTCAAAACTTACAACTTTTCTACCTCATCACCTACATCAATGATTAGATAATCAATTTCTATAAAATATTTTATTAATGGTTTAATTGATTTATTGTATTAATTGATTAGTGTGATTAGAGTGTTTAGTGCAAAGAGTGTGATTACTGACTAGTTTAAAAGATCAAGATTCATGTAACTTAATTGATTAGTAAAATCAGTGATTTAGTGAATTTAATTGAACAGTGTGACTAATGATTAGTGTAATTAATTGATTAGTAGTTAGTGTAATTAATTGATTAGGTTGATTGTTGCTTAGGAAATTATCTGACTAGAGAGATTACTGCAATTGATTGATTGGTGTGATATTGGCTATATTGATTACCCAAAATTGTTCCATTAATTAATTCAATCAACGTACTTAACAAACCTACCATGCCAAGAAAAAAATCCAATGCCAAACCACAACCTAAAGAGAAATTAACCCCCAACAATGAACCACAAGACTCCTGCACATGCCTTAAATGCTACAAAACTCTAAAGGATAATGAAAACTCCATCAAATGTTCTCTGTGTAACAAATACGCTCATCATGACTGCTTGGGATTACCCAAGCAAATGATTCAATACCTAGAATCATCCAATGAGTTTCCATATCTCTGCAAATCATGCAGACCCAAACTGGATCTGTAGGAAAGAGTTGATACCATTGAAACACGATTAACATCCCTTGACACCATAGTAGCATCCCTGGACGCCTTAAAAGAAAGATTATCCAACCTCGAAAAAAAAAGACACAACGCAAAAACCTGAACATCCAATAGCTACAAACCACATCTCTACTCAACAACCACAACTCAATCCACAACCCAATCCACAAAAAAACATAACCCAGACAAATATTGATATCCCAATCCTCATCAGAGAATCTGTTGAGCGTGAACAGAAACGTCCAAACGCCATCTTATTTGGTCTAGAGGGCATCAATGATAATGATGACATCACAACTGTCCGAAACATCATCAGTGATTATCAAGCATCAACCATCTCCCCTGATGAAATACTTGACATTTCCCACATTGGCCGAGAGCTCAAAAACAGAGACGGCTCTGTGACCCCACGCTTCTGCAGGGTCATTTGCAAAAATGAATCAAGCAAACGCAAATTCATTTACACTATAAATTCACTCACCAAAACCAACACCAACCATAAGAACTTCCGTTTTCGCCCTGACCTAACCATACAGCAACGTGCCCGCTCCCGTGTACTCCGCACTGAACTCAAAAAACATCTAGACAATGGAGAGAAGGGCCTGTACATCGACTACCATGCTGACTGTATCAAAAGTAAGTCACACATCCCGCAACTCAGCTTTAACCTTCAACCACAACCCTACCTCAACCAATCCACCATCACCCAAGACTAGGCACGCACGCCCCTAACTACCTCAATTCCAACTACTGCTGGCCTCAAATGCAAGCTACTCAATGCAAGAAGCCTTGTAAATAAAATACCTGAATTTTTCCTCCTACTAAATATGGCTAAATTCGACATTATATTTGTCTGTGAAACATGGCTCAACACATCTCTCCCCAACTCCATTACCACAGTAAGAGACTATCATGTTTACTGATCAGATCGTGAAATTCGTAGAGGAGGTGGTGTTGCTATCTTCTATAAAAAGTCCTTACATCTAAAAAATATCCAAGTTACCCAGGAGCTTGCTCTTCCTGAGACCATTATCTGTGAACTATCCTTAAATATCACAATTCGATTCTTACTATGTTACAGAGCACCTGATTATGACATCGAACATGTAAACAAGCTAAATACACTACTAACATGGGCAGCATCCTGCCCATACCCTTTTATCTTTCTTGGTGATTTCAATCTGCCTCATATTGACTGGACCCTAAATGAATGTACAACTGAAACCATACATGCAACCTTTTACAATGCTGTTACAAATCTGGGACTGGAACAACTAGTAACCAACAACACTAGACTAAACAACTGCCTCGATCTCATCTTCTGCAATAGTTTGAATTTAATTTACGGAATACAAACTAAAGAACCCTTTTCCAGCAGTGACCACAATATGATTGACTTTTGTCTCAACATACGTCCACACAAAAACCACCACAATGATGTGATCCCCAATTATAATTTCAAAAAAGGCAACTATGATCTTATAAACAATGATCTCTCATCCCTTGATTGGCAATCTCTATTCACTGGATGCAATACTGTTGAAGACCATTACAACATATTTTTACTTGAAGTCAAAAGAGTCATCAAACTATATGTACCAACAACAACTCCCAAAACAAAACAAAAAAACAGATTGCCCTTAACAATAAGGAAACTTCAATCCAAAAAGAGATCACTCTGGCGGAAAAACAAATCTGGTCACGTTGTCAATTTCAAAAGCCGATACAAAAATGTATGCCACCAAATAAAGACCGAATACACCAATTATTACATTAAACAAGAGGAAAACCTTCTAAGCACCAATTCCACCCGTGCTTTTTACAATTTTGTAAACAACAAACTAAAAGATTCAAGGTCCATCCCACCCCTGATAGGACCTAATGGTAAAGACTGCAATGACGACACCATTAAAGCCAACATCTTTAACACATTTTTTGGCTCAGTATTTGTAAACAGCAATGGATCATGCCCAGTATTTCCTAGCCAAACCACAGATAACTACCATGATCTAACACATATTGATTTTACAGAAGACAATGTTGAAAAAGCACTACACAATCTAAAACCATCTCTATCTATTGGACCGGATGGAATATGTGCCCATTTCTTTAAAAAGCTATCCACTGCCTTAGCCAAACCTCTAAGCATAATCTTTGAAAAATCTTTCAGGACCAGTTCCTTGCCTAACCTATGGTCACAAGCCACAGTCATCCCCATCTTCAAAAAGGGAGACCCTTGCCTAGTTGAAAATTACAGACTAATCTCCTTATGCTGCGTCTCCTGTAAAGTCATGGAATCAATTATTAACCAATCCATCATCCTCCACTTAGAGACAAACAACCTACTCTCCAATAAACAATTTGGTTTCAGGAAAAAACTATCCTGTAATCTGCAACTCTTACACTGCAAAAACATATGGACTACACAACTTGATCAGGGCAAAACAATAGATGCAATCTACATAGACTTCTGTAAAGCCTTTGATTCAGTGGTACATGACAAACTACTACTAAAAATAAAATCCTATGGTATCTCTGGACAACTGCATAACTGGATAGAAGCATTCCTGTCAAACAGACAACAAATGGTCAAAATTGGGAGCATCCTATCAAATTCTGTACCTGTCAATAGTGGTGTCCCCCAAGGCAGCGTTCTAGGACCAACTCTCTTCATACTCTACATAAATGACCTCTGTGATCATATTAAGAGCAACTGCGTTCTGTTCGCTGATGATGTAAAGCTGTTCAATACCACAGACAATACTGCTACCCTTCAAAAAGATCTTGACTGTGTATCAGAATGGTCAAACAAATGGCAACTTCAAATCTCAACAAATAAATGCTCTGTCTTACATATTGGCAAAAAAAAATCCGAAAATAAAATACAAGCTGAATAGTCAAGATCTTGTTGATGATCCAAGCTCTGTAAAGGACCTTGGAATACTCATCTCTAATGATCTAAGTGCTAGAGCCCACTGCAACTACATAGCCAAAAAGGCATTAAGAGTTGTTAACCTAATCTTACGTAGCTTTTTCTCTGGTAATATCACACTACTAACTAGAGCATACAAAACATTTGCTAGACCAATACTCGAATACAGCTCATCAGTCTGGAACCCACATTACGTATCTGATATTAGCAAAATTGAGAAAGTCCAGAAATATTTCACAAGAAGAGTTTTCCACTCCTCTACTTGTTGTAGAATACCTTATGCCACCAGACTTGAAATTCTAGAACTAGAAAATCTTGAATTACACCGTCTTCGGTCTGATTTAAGCATGGTATATAAAATCATACATTGCAATGTCCTACCTGTCAATGAATACTTCAGCTTCAACCATAACAACACAAGAGCACACAACAGATACAAACTCAAGGTTAACCGCACCAAGCTTGATTGCAGGAAATACGACTTCAGCAACAGAGTGATCAATGTCTGGAATACTCTACCCGACTCTGTAGTTTCTTCCCCAAACCCCAAAAACTTTAACCTTAGACTGTCTACTATTGACCTCACCCCTTTCCTAAGAGGTCTGTAGGGGGCGTGCATAAGTGCACCAACGTGCCTACCGTCCCTGTCCTATTGTTTCTTTTATTTTTCTTTTATTTTTATTATATGTACTCATTTCATGTATCCATAACTATGTATACACTTATACTTATTATCTTGTAAACAATTGACAAATAAATAAATAAATAAATAAATAAATAAATAAATAAATAAACTATATTTATCTAGGTGTTGATTCCAAAAATGCATGTCAGTGTTAACTTTCATTTTTAATGAGAATACACCTGTGAGAAAAAATAAGAAGTGACCTTAGGTATGAATGGAAAGAGTTCTACCAACCACAAACCTTAGCAGAAAATAGGGTTTAGCTATGGACTGTATGCCCTAATCCTAGAGTTAGCATTTCCATTAGTTGAACATCCTCATTTGGAAACTTTAGTTTTCCATTATTTCAATCATCTTTCAAGAATGCAGCTTGGTTTAAATTCATCTTCTGCCACACCCTATGTTCAAATCCCACTCTTATATTGATGGTTTTACTGAATTATAATTTCAATAACTTTCAGTTGTCCTTGATGAAAGATGGAATGTTTTTATCATGGAAATCTTATACCTTGTGATTTATGGTTTTAGCTTATGATTTATAATTTACCACTTTGTTATTTGTATGTGTAAGAAGAACTTCTGCATTAGGGACAAATTCCTTGTGTGTCCAATCACACTTGGCCAATCAAGAATATACAAATAAAGTACATTCCTAATAAGTTAGTATCAATCTACCCTGGTGTTCAGGAAAATGGAAAGGAACAATTCCCTTAAAATTTATTGAAAGTTCTAGAAGTATAATGAGAATAAAGTAATATGTTGCAAAGACGTGGGCAGGGTAAAATGAGCCTCAGTAATGTCCAACCATATAAAATTTAACTGTTCATCTTTCTTGGGAACATAATGTAAAGTGGAGTTTCTTTCACTGGACGAATATTATAGCTCATTCAAGCTTAAAGAATAGTAAGTCCCTTAGTTTGATTGAAAAGTCATGGGTGCAAATCTTAGGAGACACTTATCATCTGAACCATTTGATTAAAGTATCAATTGCTTACAGGAGATCATCAAGGACTTCAAAAGAGGGATGCCTTTCAAAGTTGAGAGGATTAGAAAACATGAGGCTTTATGAACTAATGCCAGCTATGATAATATCCCCTGACTGATAATATTTATGGTTGATATTCTGTGGATCACTGTTCATGCATTTAGCAACTGGAACATCACATGATGTCCAAGGAAGCAATATGAGAATCCAGGAACAAAGTTCATGATCTTGCATTTACTTCTTTTTAACATCAAGTCACCTGTGTTTTTTCAGTCATTCAAGTGTTGGCATCCTTACATGGCTAGCAATATCAGCTTGATTAATTAATGCAGAGCTTCCAATTGTTTATAATCCTTGAGCCAATGTCCTGGCATAGGTTAAGAAGAATCACTGTTGAGGTAATTCTCCGTTAGAAGAATGAGTGCACACAGGGAGACATAGTGAGAGTGGTATTGAATAACACATGACCAGCCCACAGATACACTGAATAGTAAAATGTAGGTTTTTATTTCTAGTAAACGGTCAAGCAAAGTCCAACAAGCAGTCCAAGTCCTATGCTGTTAAAGCAGTCAGTTTTCAGTCCAGGGATAATCCAAATAACAAAATCCAGTATCATACACAGTTCAGTAACAGACTTACAGCAATCCAAGAAGAACGACGATCAGCAACAGTCAATAGGAAACACACAGGAACTAAAAACAGTGAACATCAGAACATCTAGCAATAACAGAACAGAACAACCCAGGTTTCTGGCTCCATCTTATGAACATTTGAGGAACCACATCCAATTACAAATTTAGCAGTTCCTTAGCAGTTCCACTCATATCCTGATTGCTTCAAGCCATAAAGACTCTTTTTCAATCTCCAGCAATCAGTTGTATTATTATTTTTTATACCTAAAGGTTTCTTTAAATAAATAGTGTGTTGCAACAGTGCATGGAGATATGCTGTCTCTACATCTAAATGATTTATAATCTATTTCTCCTTAGCTGCCCACACTAATGCTGCTCTTAATGTAGTAGCCTTCAGACTAGGTGCAAATACCTCATCATAGTCGTTTGCTGTCTGACTAACCTGGCTTTATGGGTAACAGTCCCATCCATACTTGTCTTAAGTTTATAAATCCATTTACACCCTATGGCATGTTCACCTGGTAGTAACCTGACATTTTCATATACCTCCAACCTTTGTAAGGATTCCAGTTCTTTATCCATTGCTTCCTGCCAAGCAGCCTGATCCTTAGCAGGATACAGTTTCAGTTCATTATAGTTACCAGGAACTGAATTCACTTGGCATACAACACTAGCCTGATATCTATCATGTAGTCGTGTTACTCAGGTTGAACGTCTTGGTAATACAGGGCTTACTGGTGGACTCCCCTGTTCCACCTGCTCCTTCTTCTACTTCTTCCTGTGCCTCTTCTTCCTCCTCATCCTGTTCCTGTTCTTCCTCTTTAATGGCTATTGATGGTTTAACTATTTCATCATTAGGGACTACTTGGGTGTCAATAATAACGTCATTGTTGGATTCTTGTTCCAGTTTTTGCCACCCAATATGCTCAAGAAATTTAGCACTAGTGCTGCAGGAAATATTAGCTGTGCCTTGATCCCAAAATCTAAACAATCTATGGTTGGCCTCGTAACCTACAAAAAATAATTTCCTAGCTCTATGTTGCCCTTTCAGTCTTACTTGTGAGGAAATATGCACCCATGCTAGGGCTCCAAATGTGTGTAGGTAACTTAAATTTGGCTTTCTGCCATGCCAATGAGTGAATGGCAATTCACCAGTTGTTGTGTTCACCACATTGTTTAAAACATGGTTGCTACACATTATGGCTTCACCCCACAGTGTTTCAGGCAAACCTGAATCGGATAACATAGTGCGAGCCATAGCTTGTAACGTTTGTCCTCTTCATTCTATAAATGAGTTATCTTGTGGCCTGTGAGGTACAGAATGTTTATGCTTGACACAAGCCAATTTTAGCATTGTTTGGAATCTATTGTTAATAAACTCAGTCCCATTATCAGTAATTAAAGTCATTACCCTATGTTTCATTTTTCTTTCTGCAAACCTTAGCCAATTAAAGAAATTTTAATAAAGCATCATTAAAAACTTCTACCATAAGAGGTCCAATTTGTTCTGCAATTGCCTTGCCTGGAATCCCATCTGGGCCCGGGGTTTTGTTATTTTTCTGATTCTCTATTGCTGATTTTAATTCCAACCAAGTGATGTCTTTGTTTAATAGTTTTACCATTTCTTCCCCAATTGCTTTATCCTTCACTCTATCTAAATAGTTTCTTATTCTATCCTCATTAACATCTTCCTTTTTATATAAATCTTCAAAATACTTATGAGCAATTTCTTTTTTCTGTTCTATCTCCTGCTGTATATCCCCCTTACCATCTATTAGCTGATATATCAATCTCTTTTCTTTTTTTTTAGTTTATAAGATGGCCATCTTCCTGGCTTATTAGCATGCTCGAAATATGTTTGTCTAGTCAAATTCAAATTTATAATCATTTTATCTTGTTCAATTAAATTCAATTTATGTTTAGATATCATTAGCTGATTTTGCAATTTTGAATCCTTTGGGGTACTCTGTAATTGAGTTTCTAGTTCCTTACTTTTTGTTGTGATTTATTTTGATGGGCATATTTTTCCTTATTCCTCTTAGCATTATAAGAGATTGTTATACCTCTTATTACTGCCTTCACTGTATCCCAAATGTTTTGTTTCGTGGTTACTCCATTATCATTTTCCTTTAAGAAATAATTTAATTCCTCCTGGAGTTTGTTGGTATATTCTTTTCTCTTATTAATTGAGTATTTAACGTCCATCTTTTCTTTGGTTTTGCCCTACCCTTCCATATTATCTGAATTGGATTATGATTTGCCCATTCATTAGGTAAAATTTCAATCTCTTTTATCTCATTTGCTATTTCCCCATTTATCCATGCCATGTCAATTTGTGTCCATATTTGATGGGGATTTGAGTAGAATGTGAATTGTTTTTTCTCGGGTTGTAATCTTCTCCATATATCAGTCAAATTTAACTCTTTCATCATTTACCTACAAATCTTGGGAAGCTCTTCTCCCCCCACCCCACTTTATTCTTCCACCCATGACTGTGGTCTTTTTGATAATCAGCAATAGAATTGAAATCTCCTATGATACAAATATTTTTTTTCCCCAATCCTACCATTTTTTCATAAGGATGCTTAAAAAACTCTTTTTGATCTCCATTCGGGGCACAGATTACAACTAAGAGAATTGGGATGGCATTGATCCAGATCTGTAAAACCAGAGTTCTTCCCTCAGAATCTGACCATATTAACTCTGCTTTCAAATCCTCTTTAACATATACAGCAATCCCTTTCTTTTTTCCTGTGTCTGCTGGTGAGGTAAATAGCTTCCCTAATTTTGGATATTTTAAGTGTTTTTCATCAGTTTTGTTTATATGAGCTTCTTGTAGGCGTATTATATCGGCATTTTGTTTGATTAGTTTAGCTAGTATCCTTTTCCTTTTTATCGTCAAGTTTAAACCTTTTATATTAATTGATAGTAGTTTTTCTTCTTCTTCCATTTAATTAATTCTGTTTCGCTCTTTGTCTTGTAACGACTCCAGTCTCTCCTTGTGTCTGAAGGTGTGTAGTTTCTTCTATCTCCTGATGTCAATGAGTATTTCCTTGATTTCCTACAGTTCCATCTTTATTTTTGTAACAACCATGATCTTCCTGGGAGTTTGTTTCCAGTTCCTCCTTACTGCTCTGGTCTTCCAGACCCACCAGCTGCTCATAGAATTCCTGGTCCTTTTCCATGGAATCTATTTTAATTTTCCTTTCTTTCCAAGACACTAACATCCCTTCTGGGATTAGCCATTTGAATGCAATTCTTTTCTGGTTTAAGTAAGCTGCTAAGAACTTGTAATCTCGCCTTTGTTCTCTTACTCTTCTTGGTATCTGTTTGAGAATCAAGATTTCTTTACCTTTGTACATGATTGTTCCATCTCCGGACATTCTATAAATAATATCCCGGACACTCCTTCTCATAAATCGTATATGTACTTCTCTTGGGCATTTGTGGCATCTCGCATAATTAGTGCTAACCTTATAAACTTCATCAAACTCCCTTAAGATGCTATCTTTGTCCTTTTCCAATAATCCAGCCAGTATTTCCATGATTAGTTGTTCCAGGTCTTCTCTGGATTCCACTACATTTTGGAATCTCAAGTATGTAACTGCCTTGTCCATCTCTAGGTAGACCAGTGAGTCGTCCATTTCTTTGCTCTCATTCTTTAATTCTTCATCTACCCTTTCTAATTTCCTTTCAGTTCGTTCAGTCCTTTTCTCTACCTCTTTTATTGTTGCTTCATTTTTCTCCAAGGCCTGCTGTAATATTCCAACTTTGTCCTCTACTTTAGAGATGTCCACTGTCATTTCTGCTTTTAATTTCCCCATCTCCTCTTTTAATTCATTGATATCTGCTCTTGTCTCATTATGGTTTTTCATCACTGTTTCTTGCAGCTTCATCATCAATTCCTGTAAGGTCAGCAAGATTGATTCGATGTTGGCATTCGAGATATTGGCTTGTTTCTCTACTGGTAATGTTTCTTCTATAGATTTTTGTGCCATGGGCAAAGTTGTTGCCAAGGTAGTTGTTAATGTTGGGGTGACCTTCCTTCCAGTTTTCAGAGCTGTAGTAGTTGTGGCAGTCATTTCTTTTAAGATTTGTTTTTGTTGTTGAACTCTATTAAGTATATTATTCCAAATTAACATTCAGTGGTATAATTTCTATGTTAAGATTGACTGGTATCTAATTACTTAATCTATCTATCTGCAGGGTAGCTGTGTTCTTAACTGGTTACTGGAATATATATATTATTTTAGATCCTGATTCTAAATCAAATATATAATTTTGTAGGGTCTGTGCTCAACCTCTATACTTCACTTCACTTCATGTAATAAATATTTATATAATAAATATTATATCAAATCCAACTATATTTAAATATTATAAATCTATATGTGTATTTATCTAACTTTATCTTAAATATTAAATAGTCTTAAACACAGACAATATTACACTCGTAATTACGGTCACACAATAAATTGTAATATTAATATATAGAACCCTGTACTTATTAATTAACTAATACTTAATGTTCTTACTATTTCCCCTATATGTCTGGTCAAAATATAACTATCACTATTATTAATAAATCAATTCAATCAATTAATTCAATTATTTAGCAATCTAATAACAACAATCAATATTCCTTTACTCAGTATGCATATTTACAATCATTATAAAGAGAGAATAACGCCAAATAGTAAAGAAAAAGGAAGAAAAAAAATGATCAAATATATACAGGAAAAGGGGAGTAAAGGGAAAAGGGGAGAAGGAAATTTAGAGGTAAGATTTTGGTTTCCATCTCTCAATTTAAGAGCTTTCACTCCAAATGCACCAGAAGTGGGGAGGTAAAAATGCTGAATAATGACTGCGGTTACGCAGTATCTTCACTCATTTGGAAGCTTCCAATTTTGCTTTTTATCTTAACGTTCCTAAGTTCAATTGTCCTGGTTTTCTTCAGATGAAACTGCCTCCTCAAATGGATCAGTATTCTCCCAAAGGTCCGTTAAGTGGTTTATATCGGTTATATTGTTACAACCACTTCAGCATTTCTAAGTATCGCCTATGGTGCTGCGCTGTCTCTTTTCCATCGACTTCGATCTTCTTCCCATCTCCGCTTTAATAAAGTCTATACAAATAAAGATCAAATGGAATAGTCCGAATCCTCCACGACTTGCAGACTCTTTCCAGATGCTAGCCTCCCAACCTCATAAATTTCCCTTTTTACTCGTTATTGTCCTCACTCTCTCTTCTGTCTGCAAAGCCCATTCACTTTCACTTGTCTCGCATCCACTTTTGGCCGCTTTCTTTTAGGGCTCCAGACAGACACTTGTAACAGCCTAATACAAGTCTATGACTTTCCAATCCTCCTCTCCGCTGCTAATTTTCTCTACCACACTCTTCCCTAACAAACTGTCACTCACTCATTTCTTTACATTGGTGGCAGTCCGGACTTCAGAGCCGCCATTGGTAGGAGGCTGTTTCTTGCTCATTGGGCTCTGGAGGGCTTCCTCTTAGCTGCAGGGGGGTTGCCTTCCCCACACTGCAGCCCGAGTCTTCCCCGCACCAGCATGAATCTCTCTGGGACTCGAGCACCCTCAAAGGATAGCACCAACCACAAGAAGAGATTAGCTGAAACCACAGATGGGTTTCTGCACCTCTGTTCCTCCTTGCCTTGCCACCGGAAGTCCCTTTTATTTCTTCTTTCTGGAAATCCAGGTTGGCTGAGGAACAATTGCCAGCCACAGCAGAGGCTACCATTGGGGTTGCCGTCCTCCTCACCCACTCCTCCTCTTCTCATGACTTGGAGTTCTGCCAGGGGGTGCACCCATGGGAAGACCCTTTTTAAGTGAGCACCAAAGTGCAGCACAGACAGGCGCAGGGAGGGTGGCCACTTGCTTAAAGAGGGTCTTAATGAGATGCAGTTTTTCTTCTACCTGAAGCCTCTGGCCATTGCGTTGCCATGCTGTCATTCCCCCATCCCCCCACCCATCTAGCAGCTCTTCAGCTGAATGTGGAGGGTGCAAATTCCAGCCTGAAGTGGCAGGAAGTAAAGGCTGCCTTATATGCAAATGTGGCATGAAGGCAGTACAGGGCCACTTTGCTCCTGCACTAAGGCTTCAGTGACCCTCCTCCCCTCCTCTCATGACCCCCTAGCTTGCTGTGGTGGGGATGGGAGGGTGCGCACATGTGGGGAGACCCTCTTCAAGCAAAGAACACACCAAGTGCAGCAAAGGCACATGCGGGGTGGTGGGCTGCTCACTTGAGGAGGGTCATCCTGCCCATGAGCACCCTCCCGGCCCCGCCACAGCCTTTCAGGAGGTGGCAAGAGGAGGAGGGTTGCCTGAAGGTTATTTTTTTCTAAGTACAAATGGGTCCAATTGGCTCTTTGAGTGTTTAAGGTTGCAGACCCCTGACCATGACAGATGTCTCTCTATCAGGACATAAGGAGAAAATATCTGCTGTGAACTCCATGTAGTGCACAAACTTTTGGAAATGCAGATATATACAGCCACATCATGGTAAGGGACTCTTATTTAAACTAATCAATCAAAAATGCACACATTTTCAGGCATATAGATGGCTTAGAGTCTATATTTCTGCAGCCAGAACAGAGTTTCTGAACTTCTGTTGTATTTTGGACTTCTGTACCTACTGAAATACGAATCACTCAAATATACTCTTTACCTTTTGGTTTACTAGAGTATTTCCAGTCTACACTTTTCAAAATTTCCTTCAGGGACCATAATTGCTAAGTGCCATGACTCATTGAATTTTATCGCTTCATGGGGTAGAGTAGTTCAATGTTTAAAGCTCTCAAAATCAGGAATTTTTTCCATATGTTATGATATTTATAATACTTTAATTATTACATCACAGGCATGAAAGAATGGAAAGATAAAGAAAATTATACATTTTATTATTACACTAATACACAGCTATTGCATTTTCAAAAGTACATAAAGCATGTGTCATTGCTGGCAACAATCACTGATATAAATCCCCTTTTGTACCAGTTAGATTTCTGTAAATCATTTTATGAGGGTTTTTCGCATGAGTTGTTGCTTGTTATTC
>NW_020771216.1:0-14936 GCF_900518735.1 Pseudonaja textilis | reverse complement strand
ATAAGACATAGACATAAAAACATAAAACTTTCTTCTAGAAAGTAACTTGGCCCCAGATTACCTCTTTTTGTATGGACTCAGTTGTATTCACGCTTTTCTTATATACCATTACCCATCTTATTTACCATTCTATATCTATTATATAACTCCTCTCCACTTTTGCCTCATCTTAATTCTGTTTTATATATTTAATCTTACTTATTTAAATATATATATATATATCTTTTGTCCATTTCTCCATTTACATCTGTCTCATTTCCAATTTAAAAAAAAAAGTTTCCCCTGGAATCACTAATCGGAGTATGATGCCTTTCTATCATTCCCCTAAGTTAAAATTTAAAATAACACCTAAATCCCAATCAGATTCTGCTTAGTACACTCTATTTCAAAAACCAATACTACAATAATAAATTCATAACAATCAACACATTGATCCATTAAACTCTATATTCAAACTAATATTTTAAACATTCCCTTTAGTATTTTATTAAAACTTATTATCATTCATTATTAAACCTTTTAAAGTTATACCTTGATATTTTAGCCTTTTATTAGATCTTAAAAAGTTCTGGTTATCTACTTATAATACAAATACCACTATTACAATACTCATGTGTACTTTGCAGAATCCCCCCCCTTTAAAAAAAAAAACCCATATATTGCCCATTATCCCTGAAAAAAATTTCTTTATCTCCATCTTGTCTTATATCTTTGAAACTTTTTTTCCCCTTTTCCCTTTCCTTCTTAGCCCGCCTAAACTTTTTACCCCCTCCTCTCAAAACCTCTGTCTTCTTAATTTCCCCTTTCTGCATTCCTCTTTCCTTTTGCTTTCTAGCATTCTGTTGTTTTTGCATCTTCTTTTTCTCTTTCATAAATATTTTTTTATTTCTTAAGTCCTTCCTTTTCGCTCCTCTCTTTCTACTTTCTTTCTTAGTCACGCCGTTTAGTTCATAAAAAATGGCTTCTTCTTCCTCGATTTCTTCAAGGTGTTGTTTAATTTTCTGACACATAGCAAGCGCCATATCTAGGAAACAAAGGGCTTCTCCCATAACATCTTTGCCTTCTTTCTTTGTTTTTAGATATTGTTTTTTTAGTTCATCAAGAGATAGAGCCATTTTAAAGGTTCTTCTTCTCTTTCTGTATCCTCTTCTTAAACCAATCAGTTATTTTAAGGCTTAAAACAGTTCCCAAACGTTCCAAAGTCCCACAGTCATCAAACAGTCCAGGCAGAGTAAAAGCTTCTTCTTTTTACAGTTTCTCTTCTAGGGGTGAAGTCAAATTAGGGAAAGAAAATTCTCTTTATCTTCAAGGCATCTCCTCCAACAAAGTCTTAGAGTAAAAATTGATTTTCGCAAGCCTCTCCCTTCCCACGTATAACAAAGGAGTTTAGGTTTTACCTTCTACCAAAAGGCTGGTTTCCCTTTTCCATTTGTTAATTCCATAAGGGAGGGAGAGTAACTTCCCCTGTTCGTCACTTTTCTTCGCAGCTGAAAACATCAATCGGGAACAATAGCTTCCAAGTCATTACTTTCCCAGGTGTTAAATATATCCTTAAGGTCCCAGTTCAACCAAGAAAAAACTTTCTTTTTAAAAAAAAGAAAAACTCCTTCTCCCTCCTGCACATTCTTTATTATCCAATTGCCGGCTTCTTTACGGTGGCCATAAAAGACCACCGCTGGAACCGTCTTGAGAAAAGGGGGTTATTGCCGGCTGGGGGGGGGAGTTTTGCAATGCTCCTCACCCCCTCCCGGATCCCCCCTCTCTTCAGCTGCCCCAAAGGGCAGCCTTAGCCTCCAAATCCGTCAGGATCGGAGGCACCAAGGCGGCTAGCACAGCAGGAATCGCAGAAAAGGCGAATCCCTGCTGTTAGCAAAGCCGACAACCGGAAGATCTCAATAATTTTTTATACATAGACAGGACTCTTGCCAACTTGATTCCAATTGGATAAGGCAGATATTATTGATATGTGAAAATGAACATGCTAATGGAGGACCTCAAAACCTGGATAGTTTTTCAATAGTTGAATATTCAGTACAATATCCTCTACAGGGACCTTATGGTTCTTCAGGCCTTTAATGGTGAACTTGAAGATGAACATAATCTACTAAAACATAGTTTATATGTTCCCTAATGTTCTGAAAAAGAGCTCTTGAATTCTATGAAGATATTGGATCTGTTGTTCATCCCCACCACCCCACTCACCTTAGATAGAGAAAAACACACACAAACCTGTGGGACTTTGTAGGTGCCTCCTAATGTTGACATCTGGATGGAGATGTCATTGGCATCTGCATCAATCAGAGCCAGGAGGTTCTCCTTCCTCCCACAGCCGTAGTTGGGGACATTGGCTTCTCCAGTGGAAAGAATGTCCAGCAAGGCATCTGAAGTGCGGAAGGTGCTTCCATAGTTGTCATGGATGTAGTAACCAAGTGTGAGGTTGTGCAGGAGCTGGGAATTCTTGCTGACCATTTGAATGGCAAAAATGAATTGTTGGGTAGTTTTTAAATCAGAACTCTCCCTATTGTAAAAATAATGTTCATGTTATAGTGATCAGCAACAACAAATACTTTTAAAATATATAATCCTTCACAAACCTGCTAAGCCTTAGGCCAACCTTGATCCAAATCCAATGATCTAAGAATAGCTAAAAACCAAGAAGATAGCCTCAAGATTCAGATGGATCTTGATGGACTAGAACACTGAGCCATATCTAACTAAGTGAAATTCAATATAGAGAAAAGTAAAGTCCTACACTTAGGCAAGAAAAACCCAAAGTACACCTATAGACTGGGTGAAACCAGGCTCAATAGCAGTAACTGTGAGAGGGATCCTGGAGTCTTAGGGGACAACCAGTAAGTTAAAGATTAAAGATTGTTAAAGATGAGCCAGCAGTGTGCAGCAGCAGCCAAAAAAGCTAATGCAATCCTAAATTGTAATGCAATCCTAAATCGTATTAACAGAGGGATAAAATCAAGATCAAGGGAGGTACTAATACCACACTATACAGCCTTAGTAACACCACACCTAGAGTACTGCATCCAGTTTTGTTCACCAGATTACATAAAAGATGTTGAGACTCTAGAAAGAGTACAGAGAAGAGCAACCAGGATGATTAGGGGACTGGAGACTAAAACATACAACAAACGGTTGCAGGAACTGAGCTTGGCTAGTCTCGTAAAGAGAAGGACCAGGCGAGACATGATAGCGGTCTTCCAATATTTGAGGGGCTGCCACAGAGAGGAGGAAGGGGGTCAAGCTATTTTCTAAAGCACCTGAAGGCCAGACAAGGAATAATGGATGGAAACTGATCAAGGAAAGATTCAACCTGAAAATAAGGAGAAACTTTCTGACAGTGAGAACAATCAACCAATAGAACAGAAGTTCCCTCAGGAAGTTGTGGGAGCACCATCGCTTGAGACCTTCAAGAAGAGATTGGACTGCCATCTGTCAGAAATGGTGTAGGGTCTCTTGCTTGACAGGAATAAAGCAAAATAAAGCAAAAGAGGGAGGCCATGGAAGTAACAATCATTCAGGAAATTAGACAGGTCCTAAGGTACAAAAAAAAAGTGAAATGAGAAGAAAAGGAGTCTTAGAATTGCACATGGAGGGAGTGCAACTTGACTTACTAAGAAGAAGGAGAAGGAGGACCATTGAAAGGCAACATTTTAGGTGACCTATATACTTCTGTTGCGACCACACCAATGAGATGGTCTCCAGGCATGTAAAAGCTCCATCGACTGAAGCCATGCTGGTGCCCCAAACTCAATGGGCATTTCCTTCTCGGCTTCCCACAGACTGATGGGGACACCAGCAGCAGCAGAAGCAGGAGGTCCATCATTCGTGGCATGAATCAATCTACTTCCTGTTTCTAACACAAACAACAGGAACAGTTGGAGAAATGCAAAGACTCTGAGAAGTGCCAGTGGCTTTCCTGATCTAAACAGAGGATCACTCAGTTTCATCTGCAAAGGAGAGAAAGGTGCAATCAAGAGCAGCCCCCATCGTCCTCAGCCCCAGCCATGCCCTGAGCAGAGGCCCCAAAGGGAAGCCCAGCAGAGGCTCTTCCGTCCCCCAGGGAAAAGCCAGGGGGCTCAGGAATCCCAACCAGAGAGCAGCGGCCACGGAGGAAGAGGAGGAGGTTTGTGGCCGGAGAGCCTCACTTAGGATCCGGGGATCTTGGGCGATTCTGCCTGAGCCTGAAGGGCCAGGAAGGGGCTGGATTCACAGGGCGGCCCAGGCTTGGCTCCAGGGCGGCCTCAGAACCAGCTGGGATGGCTCCCAAACCAGGATCTGGGTCTTTAGGGGATATTGAGGGTCAGTCCAATTCACGGTGGCCTGTTTCACTTCTGATGGCCAAAAGAAACCACGTTTTCTGCATTCTGCAAGCCGGCCAATGACTGAGGGTCTCTTCAGGGGTCTCTGATTTTTCCCAAAGTGGAGGCAATGCATGGAGAGAGGTTGGTCTGCATGAGTGTTTTTCAAACTTGAAGAGGAATGGACTTCAACTCCCAGAGTTCCCCACCCAATAATGCATGGACTTCATCTTGCTGGGCAGGGAATTCTGGGAATTAAAGTCCCTTCATCTTCACCTTCCAAGTTTGGAAAATGCTGGTCTAACTTTTTCCCTGAGGTGGGGAGTTAAAGCCCTGCACCAAGACTTGGCTAATTCACAGGTTGCTCAATCTATTTTCTTTCTTTCTCTGTGTCTCCCTCCCTCCCTCCCTCTCTCCCTCTCCCTCCCAGGTAACCCCAGATCCCCCTCTGAAGACCCGGCCCTGCTTGGCTTCTTCCTGACAGGAGCCTCTCCTGGAAAGACACGGAGCCCAAGTGAGGCTGGAGAAACCCCAGGGCTGCGTCCCCCAGCATTCAACCAGGGACTCATAAACCAGGTTAGTCTCTTCCCAGAAATGGGGGCCTCCCTCAAATCCCTTCCTCTTTCCTAGCCCACTCTATGGATCTGGGCTTTGCTTTCCCCTGAGTGCCCCATGTAGGAAAAAAAAGTGGCAGTGCAACATGGGACTTGGGCTTCCCTCTTCCCAGGACTTGCCTGGCCTCTACATCGGAAAAAGAGGCAGGGGAACTATTTGGATTTTGGCACTAAATAGGCATAATTATATGCTGAAGTTGAATGTGTTTTTTTAAAAAAAGAATAGCTAATAACTGGAATTAATGAAATTAATGCAAGTTTAAAAAGGGGGAAAGGGAAAAGAAAGGGTGGAACGTGGAAACAGAACTGAGCCCGCCACTTAATGGTAAAGGGAAAATTTCAGTGACTCTTCGAAAAGTCTTTTTAAAATTGGAATTTGAAAGGAAACAAAAGGAATTCCATTATAATAAAATAAAAACCCTGAAAAGTGAAATATTAGAATATTACAAGGGAAAAAAGATACATGAAGAAATTGCCCTGGGATTATTTGGTGACTATGGGAAAAAGTTGGAAAAGAAATCAACAGAAGGAAGCTGGAAACAAGCCCTTTCTAAGTGGAGACAAGTCAAGGTCTTTGTTCACTTTATAGAATTTTTTTCCATCTGGAACAGAGTTATTCTTTTCCATGTGTGGTGGTCTGGCACTTGAAATGAGACGCAGGGAAACGTCTGAGCAAATGCCAGCCCCAAGCGAACTCAGGTAGCAGTATTTATTTAAGAAAGAAATCGAAAGTACAGAATCAAAAACAATGACCTCAACAGGATGAGAATATGCAGCTGTGGAAAGTCCCATGAGAACATACAGGCACGGAAAGTCTCTGCTGTGTACCTTGAACTTTTACCTATATTCCTGGTCCCTCTAAGCTTTGCAGATCAAAACAGGATGAAACACCCATAGCAAAGGCAATACTGCCCTCACCAGGAGCATTTGTAGATCCCTAGATCTTATGCAAAACTGTATGAAGGATTTACAGAAAATGATGAATAAGATATATTACCACATTCCCTCCTTTTTTATTTATTCAAAGATAGGGGGTGTTTTAGTGGCATAATACACAGTTCCCTCGCAACTTCGTCTCGTACGCTGAAAAACTGAGGTACATATTTGAAATAGATTAGGAATACATTGAATACAGCAACATAACATAATAAGTACAATAACAATTGTCACAACTAATTGAAGCAATAAACGTAACCATGAGCTGTCAGGAAGCCAATCCCATAGCAAAGCCCAAAGTGACTTATTGAAGCCATCTTTTCCTGCTTTGTGTTCAGCTATGCGGTCTTCCATATCATGAACAGTTCTTGTAATGTTAGGCTCATAATTATGTATAAAAACACAACAATGTGAATGAATTAAGGCACAAACTCCTCCTTTGGCAGCTAACATTATGTCTAAAGCATAATGATTTTGTAAAGTAACTTGGCGAATTTCAGACACTTCCTCATTTAACATCTTAATGCTTCTAATAGTATCATTAAACATAGCAACAGTAAAATTATTCAAAATATGAATATCTTCATAGTTCATAGCTATTCCCAGAGGTGGGATTGCTGCCCTAGAAATCTGAGCCCACAAATTACCACTCACAATCAGGCCAGAATCAACTTCTCGGCGATTATGAATACGCATCCCGATTGGTAAACCCTCCAATTTATAGATGACAGGAATTACAAATCCCATAGTACACACTCCAGACCAATTCTTTGGCCACTGTTGATAGGTAGTATCCCCACATAGCAACCATAACCCATCCGGAAGGGGAAAGTATTTTAAATGCTTATGATAGGTATTGTCAGAGGCCTCACTTTCCCAACTCCACATTAACCACATCCAAGTACAGAGAACATATGCTCCGTGACCAATGTCAGACCTCCGAGTGACTGTCCGATTTAAACAACAGTCATCAGAACCTTTCAGAGCCTGGGATAACGTAGAAGATATCCAATTTATGCAACTGTTCTGACTAGTATTGCTTTTTACACATTTCATACATCCTCCTTCCAAAGGAATCACCTTCTGACAGAGTGTAGTATTTCCCAGCAAAATAGATTGAGTCCCTACAGGGTGACGGTAATAACAAACCGAGGCTTTGGTAGTGAAAGTTACCTTTGTTGTGAATAATGTTTGATCCCACTTTTCGGGGTCTGGGCCCCAGTCAATCCAGTGATTAAAATCATTATAAGTACTTAATTTAGTACTGGTTCGCTCATTCAAAGGAACACCATGTAACAAAACTCCACCTTTCCCAGACCCAGGTACATGCATACAAAGCCAACAATTAGTTACATTTAAACCCTTAGCCACAATCTGAATGTCCTTGATATAGGAATTTTCTTTCCATAAATTATCTCCGAGGTCTCTAGTTTCTGAGATAATAGCAGCTCTTCGCCTCCATATTAGAGTCTGTGGAGGCATAAGACGAATGGAAAGAGAGTCTGTATAAGGTAACTTAGGTAACTCCAATTGACACCGATATTGTCCATAGTCTGAAACAGAAACATTAAACAGAATCAGAGTTGTTGCACAGGCTGAAGATATAATATCCTTACCAGGTCCCGAGTAAAGAATGTCTTGATCCTTATGCCAGGACCAATATGCTGGAAAAATCAAAGGATGCCGCTGTTTGCAGATCAATTTAGTCCGGTTCCCCAGAGGAACCTGCTGCATACAAGTTGGTAACCTCAGATAAGCAGTCATCTTTTCCCAGCCTTCACAGCGCCGCGCCTGGACTGCCGGCATCAAGAGAATCAGAACCACAGGTGAATCAGGAACCACAGGTATGCCATCCTGCTCCTCCGAAACCTCCTTCACCAGTGCCTGCGAATGATCAGGTCGAACGCACCAACCAGGAACCCAACGAATTTGACCAAGATGTTCGACTGCTGCATAACCACGTCCCCACGTAATCAGCTCAGCAGGAACCCATGCCGGATCCAGAAGGAACCGCACCAACACTCGAGGTCTCACTGCATGTGTAGAAGGAGAAGAAAAATGCCTGCTGGCCGCACTCGCAGGGGGGTTTCCAGACAAATTTAAAAAATTTAAAGTATATAAAGCTAGATTTAAATGATCTTGAATTGCCGGAAGTCCCAGGAGCTTCCCTCCTTTTTTATTTAATTTAGCTAACATGTTCTTGAGCGTGCCATTATGACGCTCCACCATAGCCTGTCCTGTGGAATTGTATGGAATCCCAAATTTATGTTCCACGGACCACTGTTTGCAAAACTGATCAAAGACTGTGCTCCAATAAGCTGCACCATTGTCTGTCTTTAAAGTTTGAGGTGTACCAGCAACTGAAAATGTCTTAATGCAATGATTGATGACATGTTTAACTGCTTCACCTCTTTGAGGGGTAGCCATTAAAAATCCTGAGTAAGTATCCACAGTCACATGTATATACTTCCAGGGTGCAAATGGCGGATATTGAGTAACATCCATTTGCCAAATCATTGAAGGTTTCAACCCCCTGGGGTTGACTCCCATAGGGATAGCTGTGCCCTGCTTTGAACAAGTTGGACATTGTTGAATTATGGCAGCAGCTTCTGCAGTAGTAAGCTTGAATTGGGATGCCAACGCTTTAGCGTTTTGATGAAAATAACTATGGCTGTCCCGTGGCTGGACAGTAAGAACTGAAGTTACAGCACTGTCAGCTTTGGCATTGCCTTGTGATAAAATTCCAGGCAAGTTACTATGACTACGAATGTGGGCAACAAAACACACATTCACACGCTGCTCCAAACATCCTTGCAACAACAAAAGCAATATTAGAATATTGGGTGATATTCCAGGAGACAAATAGGAACCTGCTACAAAGGGTAACAAATTATATACATACAAAGAATCCACTATTAGATTAAAATCCTGATTTCTAAAATTTTGAAAGGCCAAAACTACAGCAGCAAGTTCTGCCTGCTGGGCAGACTTCTGCTCTGATGTCACTTTTGTATGCCAAATTCCAGATTTATCTTTCCAAACACAAGCACCAAAAACTTTCCCTCCATCAGTAAAAACTTTAAGAGCATCTGATATGCCCAATGGTATCCTTTCTTACATTTCGGGCACATTGATTTAGGACGAACACCCTGTCCCATAGATCTCTTATTTTGCTGACTTTGACCCCCTCCAGGAGCCCGACATTGCGCTTTAAAATGTCCAGGCTTCCCACAATTGAAACAAGTTCCCTTTTTAGCATTTCCTGCTTGCAGAGCCAGAGCTAAAGTCTCCATGTTAAAAGACTGACTCCCAACCTTCCTACATGCATTAATCAAATCTGCGATTTCTCGCTCGCCACTTGCTACAAGTGGATTTAAGATCTTTCTGCAATCTGTGTTAGCTTGTTCTACTGCTAACTTCAAAAGCAATTCGTTCCGGGCGAATTGATCATCAATTTGTCTTTCAATAGCCAATTTCAATCTGCTAATGAAATTTTCATAGGGTTCATTGTTCCCTTGTTTAATGTTAGTAAAGGTCTTCTCACCACCTTCAATGTCAGGGAGAGCCCCTATGGCTTGAAAAATTAATTGTGGGAGAAGAACGAACCCCTCCTCAGGCATTCCATCTCTCTGTTGTTCCACTGTTGTATAATTACCAGCTCCGTAAAGCTGATCTGGGGTAACATTTGCTGTTCCCCTCTAAACTGCCAGCTGTCTCCATTTCTGATCTAACACCAAATATTGAGCTGGAGTTAAAATCATATTCAACAGAGCTTTCCAGTCAGCCGGAATCATTTTATTTCCATAACCAACTGCTTCTAACAAAGCCTGAGTATATGGCGATCTAACACCATACTCTTTTGCTGCTTGCTTAACTTCCTTTAAAATCCTGAGAGCTAGAGACTTCCACTCCCGCTGCGGATTTAACGCAGCGTCCATGACAATTTCTACTGGATTAAGTTGAATCTCTACTCCAAATTCCATCAAATCATCTCCTGATAATTCCCCTCTATTTTTTGCTTCTTGAAGAGCTGCAGTAACTGCATCTACTTGAACTCTTAAAGGCAAACTCTTATCTTCTGATAAAGTATTTCCAGCGCCTGACAGTCCTCTGGATTTATCTGGAGGTGCTGTCGGCGGCAATAAACGTATCGCATGGTAAGGCGGCAAACCTTCTTCGGGGGGTGCTAGGAGCGGTTGTTCTTAAGTAGCTAACGCATCCATAGTCACCCTCCAGGTTAACAAAATTGAAGAAGGGGCACGAGGTTCTTCGTGCAAAAATTTCCCTATCTTTTTCCAGGACTCTACTTTAATACTACCTCCCTCTGGATATGACTGAATATGTTTCCAAACATACTGTAACAAGTCCTCAATTTCTTTCTTACTTACGGCATGTCCTCTACTACGAACTCCAAATCCAAAACTATTTCCAATGATCCCTCTCAATTCCCTGATGTGCTCTTTCTGAGCCTTCGAGAGATCTCCCCCCATACTCACGAAAAGAATCTATCTCCGTCCAGCAAAGAAGATGAGGGCCCAGTCGACGTCCGCGACGATGAGTATAGGATGCGGGAAACGTATAGCCTCCAAGCTATCACGTCAGAACGTATAGCTCTTCCAAGCTATCACGTCGGGGTCACCACTTGTGGTGGTCTGGCACTTGAAATGAGACGCAGGGAACCGTCTGAGCAAATGCCAGCCCCGAGCGAACTCAGGTAGCAGTCTTTATTTAAGAAAGAAAACGAAAGTACAGAATGCATATTCAGAAAACAATGACCTCAACAGGATGAGAACATACAGCTGTGGAAAGTCCCATGAGAACATACAGGCACGGAAAGTCCCATGGGAACGTCTCTGCTGTGTACCTTGAACCTTCACCTATTTTCCTGGTCCTTCTAAGCCCGCAGATCAAACAGGATGAGAGACTCATAGCAAAGGCAATCCTGCCCCCACCAGGAGTGTCTGCAAATCCCTAGATCTATGCGAAATGGCTGTACAAAGGACTTACAGAAAATGATTAATAAAATATATTACCACATAATTAAAGGGGGAATTGTTTGGAAAATTAAACAAAGGAAAAGGAAACAGCAGAAGAGGGAATTACAGAGGAGGAATCAAGAGAGGGAGGGAGATAAAATAAATAATTGGAATAAGAAATGGAGAGAAATTATAAAGGAAAAAAGGGGAATTAAGAGAAAGGACCAGAAAATGATGGGAAGCAAACAACAATGAAAAAGAAATATATAGTCAGGAGAATGAGAGACAATGGATAGGAGAAGAAGAGGAAGGGGGATTCTGCAAGGTAACGTGTCGTGATATATAAGAATATAGATTTAAAATGGAAAGAATGGAACTGATATTTTTCTTTTAAGGATTATTGTTAAACCAGGCATAGATTTAATTGAAATAGATATGGAAATGGGAATTTACTGTAAGAATATTAATTTATATTAAATGAAGCAGTGAATAAAGTTAAAATGAGATGAGAATTGTAATGGAAAGACTATTATCAGTTTCTAAAATTAATTGAATAAAGTTTTGAAATAGATGATTTAGAATGTAATTGAGAAAAAAAATACCATGCGGAATCTGACACACACACACACACACACATAAATACTTGTGTGATATGTAGTAGTTAGATTGCTATTAATGTAGAATGTGATAATTAAAAAATGACTATACTATGGTAAAACTTTATAATGATTTAAAGGGAATAAATTGGGGGAGTGTATAAGGCAAAGGGGTGGCAAGCTCGAATTGACAATTAAAGGGGACATCTGGATTATTAGAATTAGGATGGAACCTATTGAACACTGAATGGAATAATAGTATGTGATGAAATTGCAAATGTGACAGATAAAAGTAAATATATGTACTGAATATAGAAATGAAATAAGAACCTTAGATAATACTGTAAAACAAGATATGAGAATATTTAAAGAAAAATGAAATAAATTATGATATGAATTGGAATTGGATAAGTGTAATGAATATAAGAATATTTGAGAATATTTAAAGGAAAATGGAATAAGTAATCATATGAGATGAAACTGAACACCAAAGATGAATATGTAACTATGGTCATTTTGTATTGGAATGTAAAAACCTGGAACTACGCTGTTCACCAAAAGAGATGTTTTTTTTAAATATAAAAATAAAAGAATTATTACAACAAAAGAGGGGGAGGCAGGGGAACATGGGATATGGGTTTCTGCATCCAGGCCTCGAGGAGGTTGAAAGAGGATTTTGCACGTCTGTTTTCCATCTGCAACACGAAGCTCCTGAGCTCCCCTTCCCTCCCTCCCTTCCCCACAGGGGGTGAGAGGCTGCCTTGATTCCTCCATCTCTTTTCACTTGGTTGTCTCTGACTTCTCCCTCTCTGTGCATGTGTTTGGTTTGGGGTGTGATTTTTTTCAACTATGCAAAGTTCCGATAACTAGTTTTTCATTAAAGTTCATTTTATTCTTGGAATCTGGCCACACTATTACATCAACCCCTTTGTGAAGGTGTCACTGAGCATCTGTTTTCCAAATAAAGAAAATGTTGCTTCCATTTCACACCTGCGACATGCTCAGACATTAACTGTCTCCCGGGATTGTCTCTTTAACCACGATGCCAACCAATGTCACACTTCTTTTTGTCTTCAGGCACAAGTGCCGTCTATTCCCTCTGGGGCCAATTTCAAGAATGAAGCTCCCAAACCTCTCCATTCCAGATGATGGATTTAATTCAACCTCTGTCCCTGTCATTATGAACCACATAGGGATGATTTCCCTTTCATTTCCCTGCAGAGAAAGGCCCAACAAACTCTGAGTGCAAGAACCAGCTGACTTATCCAGGGATCTCTCCTGAGAGGGAGAATTATGATCAAAGTTTCAGCTCTGCTCTGTGGCCGAATCCTCCCTGGAGACTCTGGGCAGAGACAGGGAGTCTGTGGCAGCTTCTCTCTTCTCCCCCTGACCCCAGATGGAAACTTTCCCTGCTGGAGAACTTGGCTTCAGGCAAAAAGTTTCACTGAACAATTTGAGAACTTTGAACTTCTCTCCTCCTTAAAGATCAGGGCTGCCTAGATCCCTTCCCAGAAAAGTTTGCTCCCCTGGGGAAAAGAAGGGCCAATGGAGCCCACAAGAAGCCCCCTTCTCCATCTCTGCTTCCTTACAATTCAAGGCCTGAAAGTTTCTCCTCCCCCCACAAGGCCCCTCTTTACGCCCAGGAGGGTTGGGGGTCCTGGCTGTGGTTGGGCAACTCCTTTCCCCCTCTTCCCATTGGGGCCATGGCTGGGCAAACCACCTTTGGGGTCCCTGCAGAGGCAGAAGAGGGAGGCCGCTGGGTAGCCCAGCTAGGTTGGTTAGCATTCAAGTTGGCCTGCTCAATTTGTGGTGAGTGTGTGTGTGTGTGTGTGAATGCTTCATTGGCCAAGTGGGATTGGACACACAAGGAATCTGTCTTGGTGCAAATGCTCTCAGTGTCCACAAAAGAAAAGAGACATTCATCAAGCATCATCAGGTACAACACTTAATGATAATCATAGGAAACAATAAGCAATCAAATCATACTAGGAAACAGTCAAAAAATCACTAGGATACAAGCAACAAAGTTAAAATCATACAGTCACAAGTGTGTGTGTGTGTGTGTGTGAGAGAGAGGGAGAGGGAGAGAAGTCCAACCTCCAACGGACATTCTCCCCATCCTAGAGAGTCGAGACGGACAGTATAGATTCTATACATCCCAGGATTTCTCCCCTCCCCCCAGGGTGGAATCTTGCCAGGCGTGGGAAAATCTGCCGCTCCTTTCCCACGGGGAGGGGCATCCAGGCCCTTTTCCCGCCGGCTTCCACTCTCCTCCCACCCCCCCGCCCCCAAGGGGGGAACCCCGAAAGGCCCCTTGCTTCCCCCCCCGCCGCCCCCCGGACCCCCTCCCCCCCAACAAGACCCGGCCCTCCCTGCGCACAAAGTCCCACCATCGCTCCAGGGGCCCCACCCGAGCAGTTCAAGGCGGGGAAAGGGGAGGAGCTCAGTCCTGGCCCCGCCTCCCCTCAGGGGGGCAGAGCAGAGCCGATTCCCATCGCCCGCCCCCCCCCCCCCCCCCCCCCCGCGGAGAGCCCCCCCTCCTTCCCGCCCCGGGGAAGCCTCGCAGCGTCGGGCGGAGAAAGCCGGCAGCGGCAGTTTCAGAGGAAGAAGGGCGCATGCGCGAGCGAACGTTGCCCAGAGCGGCCGGAGGGAGAGACGATTCCACCTGTGAGGCTCTTTTCCAAGGAAGGCCGGAAGTAGGCATTCCTTTCCGCTCTAGCACCTCGTAGCTCTCTGGCCTTAACCCTTGCGCTGCGCCTCGATCAGTCAGGCATAGATGACGTGGACTACAGAAGACACTGCGCCTCCCCGCAGCCCCCCCATAAGGTCCCCGGCGGTACCTGCACGCCAAGTCCCCCCAGCGCCCGCTCAGCAGTCTAAGGCGGAACAAAGGGAGGGGCCAAGTCCCGGGGAGAGACAGCAAAGCAAAGCCGGATTGCCTCCTGCGACCCCCTCCCGCCCATCCTGAAGCCTCCAACCCTGGGCAGCTTCAGAGGGCGAACAGAGCATGCGCGAGAAAATGTTGCCCGCAGTGATTTATGTAGGGGGGGGAGAATTCCACGCGCAAGGAAGCGGGTCCTCCTTTCCGCTCTAGGATGTCAGAACTCTCTGGGCTTAACCCTTGCGCTGCACTCTGGCAGGCGGAGATGAGAGATACGAACTCTCTATCACCCACGAAGTACGACTACAGGGCCTCCCTGGGCCTTTCTCGAGGGCTGAGCTCCTCCGTGTCCCATCATCCCCTCCCCGCACCCGTCTGGTCTCAAGGCCGCCGGGATTGGGGCGCAAAGGCGCGTCCCTCTCCCGCCTCCCTCTCGCAAGGGGCGCTGCCGTGGCTGGCCGGGACCACCAGGGGGCGCCCTCCGCAGGCGGCCTGCGAGCCTCAAGAAAGGGACTGAGCATGCGCGTCTGCCTCTCTCGCTCCCCAGCCTGATGGGAAATCCCGGGGGGGGAGGGGGAAGAGGGGGGGCTTCTTCCCGGGTACGTTGTGTCCCCCCCCCC
>NW_020771215.1:0-14949 GCF_900518735.1 Pseudonaja textilis | reverse complement strand
AAGTTTTTGTGCAATTTGGCGAACTGGCAGATCCCACCACTGGCTGGTCCCACCCCATCCCTCACCCCTCCCCTCCCAGCCACTCCTCTCCTTGCCTGAGAAGGTAAGCTGACAGTGGGGGAGGGAGACCCACTCTGCTTAGCCAAGGGGACACCTCAGGAAAGTGGGGGACACGGTGAGGCTTGGTTTCCTTTTGGGCTGCCTTTCTGTTGCCTTCCTGCAGGGCCTCTGGGTAGGAGACCCAAGAGAAAGTGCCTGGTCTGGGCAGACAGCCCTCCAGGAACCTCTTTTGGTTTCCTTCTTCTCAACCTTTGTAGAAGCGATCTGAGTGAAGGAAAAAGAAGATGGGTATGCTGAAGGTGGCTTGTTGACATTGCTGGAAAAGTCATTCCCATATTCCAGAGCTCAAATCACAGGGCTGGCCCAATGGTCATACTGGAGTAGCTCCTCCCCCTGCCTATCTGTCTGTTGAGGAATGGCCGGGGAGCTCATAGGGGACTGAAAATTTCTTTTTTGTACTGCTTTTGTACTGCTTTGAAATAACTACAACTCTATGGCAATTGCAAGTAGTTTGTTCCCTCATGAGAGAGAAACCTGCCTTGCATGACCTTCTGTTTCCTGATTTCAGATACTTTAATAGGCCTTTTACAATGAATAAGTTTGCAACTAAACTGCTTGCATTTTTGTTTTTTACTGTGATCAAGCACACACAACTTGAATATAGCTGAAGGACAGTGGCCTATTTCTCTTTTAAAAATTTCCCTTGTCAATAAAGACAGAATGAGCAGCTCTTGTTTTTTGTATATCACTATACTGGTGATGGTAATAAGAATTTTATGCTCTTTGCCCTTTTTTTTTGAATGTTTTAAAGGTGGCTAATGAAAGTGACAACTGGATGACTTGAAAATGTTTTTGTGAGAGTTTTTGTACATTATTTCAAATGCAGGAACAAATTTGTGGAATTAAATATTCTATATATTTTACTCAGGGAATTTTCTGAAAGCTTCCCACAGCATAAAGTATAATTTTTATGTGTGTACAATGAGATTGAGCCTGTACGTGGTTGTGTAAAAGCACAAAAGCAAGAGCAAGTCTTCCATATAAAATTAATTGTATTAGCACTAAAAATTTATTCCAAGCAGAAGAGCTGTCACAAACCAACAATTTAACACTCTAATTTGACTGATAAATATTCCATACATAATACGTGTTCATGGACAAACAGATGCATAGACATAAACATACACACACAAAGGGCTCATCGTGAGTCTAAAAAAACATGGTAGATAAAATCTTACGTTATTTTCTTCAGAGTCAGAAGAAAGTAAGTAAGAATTCCTTCCAGAGCTTGGGGATTTTTGATATAATGAGTTTTACAGTTTCAGAAGCTGTTTTACTAATAATTATGTAACAGTAATTAAATCTGAAAAAGACTGTACTCTAACTATGTTGATTTATTGCGTATCCAGCAAAGTGTTCCTAAGGCATGCATTGGTTATGTTCCTCCCTCCTCCAGTTTTTCTTTAAATTCTAATGGAGCACTGGGTCACAGATGGTCTGAGATGCAATAGTTTCCTTATTAAATTCCTAATAATCTTTTTTTTTTCAAGGCTGAGTCATGGAGACCTGGGGATTTCTCATTTTAATTAGAAGGTTTAAGGAGCTGACTCTGTTTGAAATGTCCTCCCAAGATAGATGGGTGCAGGTGATACCATTCAGAAGAAATGATACACTATCAAGTCTGATGGCTCATTTCCATATTAGATTGCAAGCAATGCTGGCAAAAATCCAGACCTGGATGTTGACAAAGTGCTGGCAAAGCTGCCATGAACTTTTACCAACTAAAATGAAAAGAGATAAATATAAATCCTTATATAAGGCTCTATAAAGCCTTAGTAGGAACACACCAAAATTACTGCATCCAGTTTTGGTCACCAGACTATAAAAAAGATGTTGAGACAGAGTATCACTACACTATTAAAAAAAAGAGTACAGGGAAGAGCAACAAAGGTGTTTAGGAGATTGGAGGCTAAAACATATGAAGAATGGTTTCAGGAACTGGGCTTGGCTAGTCTAGTGAAGAGATGAACCAGGGGAGACATGATCGCAGTGTTCCAATATTTGAGGGCTGCCACAGAGAGGAGGGGGTCAAGCTATTTTCCAAGGCACCTGAAGGCCAGGCAAGAAATAATGGATGGAAATTGAACAAGAGACTCAACCTGGAAATAAAGAGAAGTTTTCAAGTTTTCAAGATACTGGGCTGCCCTCTGTCAGATATGGTGTAGATCTTCTGCTTGAGGTAGAGGTTGGACTAGGTGATCTACAAGGTCCCTTCCAACTCTGTTAATATGTTAATCTGAGATAATTTCAAGATTAGATTTTAAATCTGGCTTTGACCCTGTTCTAATTTCACCCACTGATTTCTGCCTTCAATCTTTCTGTCAGAAGTCGCATGTCAGAAAATACCCTCCCTAAAGAAATAACTTCTCAAACACAGAATGAGAAGTTTGTTTGATCAATAGCATCATTAGAAAAAAGAGCACACAAGATGGGAGAGTGGAAGTAAATCTTTATAGTCACCCGTAAAGAAATATATTTATCACATGCAAGATTCTTGATGCAAATCCACTCATGATTTCAAATAGTCCCAAGTCCCTTTGAAACTTACTAGCAAAATCCCAGTAAACAAATTTCCAAGCAGAAGGTGGAAACATTGTCAGGACATAGTCCAAAAGTTATAGAAGTGTCATAGGTCACCAGCCAGTCTGAGTTTAAAAGCACTATCTGAGACAAAGACTGAGGCGTAATAGAAATTATAGTAAACCAAACATCCTCCCAGTAAAGGATTGCTTGCTACAGCAGCTCTAAAATAGAGCCCCATCTGGTGCAAGCAGTCTGTATTGGAATGTATGGATAACCTTGAGGGAGAAGGGAAAGAGGTGCTGCATAAAGAATGATCAGATAAAAAAAGGAAACCAGCAATTGCTTAACAATCATTGAAAGAAATTTAAAAAGAACCTAATTCAGAGACAATAAAAGGAAAAAGCAGGAAGTTTGTATTTTCAGACTTGCAAAATTGATGTCAGCTGTCTTGAGTAAAACAGGCAGGAAACAGGACTAGATGAGCGAAACCTATTTTGTATAAGACTGCATTAATAGAATCTTGCATATTTAATTGTATCCCCACCTGTCTGTTCACAAGATACTGTTGAAACCATTTGCCAGTTTCATTGTCTTTTAAAAATACTTAAAAACATTTTTCATCTTTTATTTTCCAAATTTATCAGTGCAATAACTACTTAGCATGTATTACACTCTCTTACTGAGATTGTATTATGAGTTCATGGCAGATTCAAACTAAACTCCATTTGTAGCTCACTTTTTTTTTAAATTGACCCTAAACTGTTCCTATGAGTAAGTCCCATTGTTTGATTATTCTCTAGCAAGGGCAGTTCTAAAGATGTTGCTACACTCAGTTAAATGACAAGCACTACATTTTACCAGCTATTTTATAACATACACACATCATACTAAGCTATTTGTAAATTGGGTAGTTTTGTGAAAGCTGGGCTATGTATGCTAATACATTTAATTCTGATGGAAAACCTCAGGAATGAAAATTCTGTAATCCATTGAACTATTATCAGATCTGTTTAGAGGCACAATAATATGAATGCTGGTCAAAAACATTCAAACATAATAGCAATACAATTCCCGAGCAATCTTAAACAAGAAAACAATGATACAATTCCTATGAGCAGGAGTTGTTGAAATCCTAAACCAGTGCTTGAGACCTGTGAAGGAAGTAGAAGTTTTGTGAAATTTTAATTTTTATGAGTAATAGAATAAGGGTGAAATAAATCTTTTTTTTTCAAGCATGCAATGTATTAGATACATGTTAAAAGAAAGTAGAGTTTTAAACACCATTTTTCTGCCAATGGCATCATTTTAGATGCTCTGGCCTGAACAGAATGGTTAAATGGATAAACATGTATGAGCATTAATGAAGCTGAAATTTCTTTCTTCTTCTTTTTTCCAGTCTAGTGGATAATGGAAGTGACCCAGAGGTGGTATTCAGCAGGTTCTGACCACTTCTAGAGAACTGGTAGCGGAAATTTTGAGTCATTCGGAGAACTGGTAAATACCACCTCTGACTGGAGATTTTACAGTATCCTTCTCCTGCCATGCCCACCAAGCCATGCCCACAGAACCGGTTGTAAAAAATTTTGAATCCCTCCACTGAAGTGACCACATCACTGTTTTTTTAAAAAAACATTAATGTTTCTTGGCTCTGATGTAATGAAACCCACAGCCATATTGGAAAATGAAAATGTTGCTTAACTTGCAATGTGCTTTTTCCTACCTCAGTTTCAAAATGTTCCTAATTTTCCTTAACTTCTTGCAGATAGTATATGTATCTGAAATTTATCAATACTGGCTTAACTAATACAGTTGCATTTTCCCATCAGAATCTTATCTTGTCATAATTATATTTTAGGAATTGTGACTTGAAAGTATGACATTTAAAACAATTATATATATTTTCCCTCAGCCTCATGCAGAACCCTGAAAAAATTCAGGGTACTTTAAAAAATACCAGAAAGATGAATGAAGTTTGACATGTTTTCCAAATCCTTTGTATAAGTTCTGGTCAGTGAAGATTCAGACTACTGCAGACCACTTTATGTGAGGTTGCCCTTGAAAACTGTTGGAATCTTATCTTTATAGAAATTTTAGTGATAAACAAATATTTTGGAATCACTTTTTCTTTAATGCATTAGTGGCATTATTTATTTGGGGATTAAATCAAAAAGTCAAAATATACTATAACTCATTTAGGATGGCATGTAAGAGGACATACTTCCTAAAATGTAGTCTCATTTATTCTGCAAAGCTATTGCAAAGCCAACAGCAAGCTCCTTTTATGTGCAAGCAGAATCCCTGGCACACCTCACCAGTGCTGTTTAATATGTTGAACTGTCAGTTCTAAGGAAGAAGCTCTTGACTGCATGGATTTAATTAAGGACATTAAAAAAAAACATTCTTCATCCAACTTTCCTCCTACTCTCGCAACACAGCTGCCGTACATATCTTCTATATAAAAACTAATATACTGTAGATCAAAATTAGAATAAGCAAATGTTAGATCTTGTTAATAATTCTAGTTATTACAAAAAATAATGGTCATGATGAGGAGCAGGAGCAGGAGGAGCAGGAACAGAACAAGGAGGAGAAAGAAGAGGAGGATAAAAAAGAATCTGAACTATAAGCAGAATGTTCTTTTCAAATTGCAGATAGTACTGGTTAAGTGACCCCAACTGAAATCAGCCACTTGGTTGTTAAGCTAAGTGAAATTGTCCCTGTGCATATGATCCTATGTCAATTTTCCTTTATGGACCTGCAAAGGATTGGTGAGGATTGGTTGCAAGTAAATTTTTTATCATCATTGTAATGGTGCAAGGAGTCATTAAACAAAAAACTATCACCCCAAATGTAAATCTCTTCTTACTTCTGTTACATGTAGGACTTTGTGGATTATAAAATGTGAGGTAAGAAGTAGGATCTTCCCACTTCTTCTGAATAATAAATTTGGGGAATAAGTTTAGACTGAAAATAAAATTGACTCAGTGAGTCCTGTTGTGAAGAGTTAAGCCTAGATCTCCACAGTCACAGTCTAACACTGAGCCACACTAACCAAACAGAAAATATGTCAGTATTGAGGGAAATATCAAGCTGGTGGAGAAAATCTTTAGGGGAAAAAATAATAAATAAAATACTGTGGCACTATTCCCCTGAAAGCAGCCCAATAAAATTAAGCATGCACAGTAGCTATTGAAGTGTTTGTTGAAGAAAAATTAGAAAGGGAAGGGAAAAGAGTAAAATATATCCTTGAAAAGAGGATATGGGAGCCTTAAACAAAGGCATTCTGAAATTGCACCATTTAGTGGCAGGTCCCTCTTAATTGTAATCTTCTCAGTGGGGGGCCCTTCTTTACAGAACATCATTGCCCCTGAGTTATGATTGGCCCCCAGCTTGGGTTTTTGAAAAAGCCCTGAAGACATGATTTGTCTTCAGGCTTGATGATTTGTCAGTAGGCCTGCAGACTATGAATGGAGATGAAGTGGATCTGTGTTACTGCTGCCATATTTGGGAGATAGTATAATTTTTAATGTTGTAAGCCATCTGTCTGTGAGTTAGGTAACCATATACATTTTGTTAAATAAAAATAAAATAAATTGAATTTTCATGATTGCTGCCATTGTCTGCTGTCTTCCTTTTGAAATGTAAATAATTCATCTCAACAAGGTTACCACAATATGACCAACATGCTGCTTTAGTATGTTCTGTTCTGTTCTGTCAATGAAATAAAAATTAGATCAAAGCTAACAAGAAATATTTTACATTTGAACACTAAATCCATTTGCAATGCTAAGACATTCTGCAAATGCCTGTAGGTTGAACAGAAGTTTCTAGAATTTACTGGATTCTGCCATATGTTGAGCTTTTGTTAAGACTAAGGAGGAAATTGTGAGCTTTGCCAAACTATGAATGCTTTTGCAGGTTTGACTTCTATGATATATGCTTATAATTCTGCTCTGGTAATGAGAAGGGAAAGTATGCCCAATGCTGTAATTGTGAGGAAAATCCAATTATTTTCCTTTTCAGATTTCTGAAATAAGAATAAAAGAAATTCACATCTTATGGGCTGAAAGGAAAAAAAATCTTTAGATGAAGAAAAAAAAGTCCATATAGTCATACTTAAAAAATAACTTGTTCTGACAATTTCCCCATGAGATCTCAAAAGTTTAAGATTATAAAAAAAGGTTATTGATAAATGAACTAGAAGAAAATTCTACAAAACCAAATGCCACAAGAGGCAGGAAAAGTGATAATAAAGAACTAGTTCAGAAGGAAAAACACTGATGACCAAAACCAGAAAGGCCCTTTTCCCACCTTTCCACCATGAATGACAATTGCAGAAGGGTATTATATAATATAACTAATCTTTGACACAAGAATTAAGTCATTTTTGCATGAAAGCAGGTCATTAGAAACTAAATTGAATTATAAGTAATACCATCCCTATGGAGGATTGTAAATTAATTGCTTTTTAACAATAACATTTCTATGTTTTATTAAAGCAGTATAAGAATTCAGCAATGAGAAGAATGCAGCGGATAAACAGGGCAGGTGTTGATGATGCAAATGAAATAGATGACAGATGGTTAGTAGCACTATCACTCACTGCGTGCGTATAATGGGTAGAGGTAATCAAATTCCTCAGTGAATTGGTAACTTTCTTTACATTAAGAACTTTTTACTGAGAGATGCTTACAGAGTAGTATTTGAAACATTTATTCCACTCAGTGACATTTCAGCTGTTAGATGGCTGTTGCCATGCTGATTCCCAAGCTATAAAAGCTACATCAAAGTATTAGCTGAATATCATTTAATACAAGATAGACCCTGCCCTCCTCTTTTTTTTCTCCCTTTCTCCTACATATTTGCTCTGCATCAGGAATTTGAATTTTTTCTATTCTTCTTAATGAATCATTCTGTCTCTGCAGTCCCTGAAACATTGTATACTTCAGTTCAATGCCCGTTGAACTTTATGTTAGAACTTTTGGATCAAGCCACAACCTTGTTTTCATATAGTTGCCCAAGCTGAACAGAAGCACATGCACAGATGCACTCATCTATACATAGATTGCAGTTAAAAACACATCAACTCTAGAATAAGAAGACTTATTGTAAGAATTGAACCAGTATATGAAAGAAACTCATGGTTACAGTATAACACAGTTTCCTTATTGCGGAAACAAATCTTGTGGAAAAGGCTTTGTGAATATCTTTCAGCCTGAAGTATTCTTGAATTAACACCTTTGACTATTAGCTAGAACTACATTTGGGTAGAATGCCCATGTGAATAAATCCCACTGGGGATTATCATTTTTAAAGAAGAAGAAAACCTTCATATCCGTTCATATAATTTTAATTAAAATATCTTAATTAAAAGATTCCCAGGATTATTATTGTAGATGTTCTGAAAGTTGGAAAGTACTTATTCTTCCACTTCCATATCATTTCCACATATTACTCTCATAGTTTTCTCTTATTTTCTTCTTAGTTTTCCTAAATATCCCACCTGATGTTTATTAATTTAAAATGCCTTTTAACTGAAAGCAGAACTAAAAGGCAAATTTTATTTCTTTGTTTACTGTAATCTATCCTGGCTTTCTGCAAATTTCAAATTTCTTCTTTTGGCTTTCTCATTTTTTTCCTCACAACAACCTTCTTTTGAGGCAAGTTGAGCTGAAAAAGATTGATAAGCCCAAAGTCATCAATAAAGTCAAACAGAAATTGAACTCTGCTCCAAATGCAACAACACAACATTTTTTTTTAGCCTTTCAACCCAAAACATAGCTCTTGACCTTTTCTTTAACCTTATTAATTTTAGATATACCGCTGCTTTTGACGCTGCTAAAAAGTAGACTTTGACTAGTTTTGAACAAGGGAATCTGTCACAGACCCTGTAAAGGGGAAAAAAATGACTTTGGACAGGGATAAATAGTCTGTTGCCCAAAGACCTCAGGCAATCCTTGAAACTTCAACCAATCTTGCTGTTAAATTTCAGTTCGCAATTAATGAAAATTGTGCAATTTCCTGCCAATTTATTGTTTGAAACCTAAAGAAGGCTTAACACTGTTAAAATTCCACAAAAGAAGAAAACCTTATTCTGCCAACATGTTTGGCATGTGGCATAGTCTCACTTATATACTGTGGAATCTTAACTGATTCAAAAAGAGAATGGCCTATGGCTATCAAAATATCCATACTATTTCTTTTCTGCTAAATCGCACACTTCTTTATTGGTAACAAAACTCACTTAGGAATAATGCTACAATGTATTTGGGGATATTTATATCGATATCAATATTTAGAATAGATATTTACTTATATATATTTAAACAGACAGCTATCATTTATTAGAAAGCTAGGTTTCATCTGGGTTCACCCTCTGTTTACTCGGAGCCAAGCCACACTACAAGCCTCCAATACAGGAAACACAATGTTGCCAGCCAATCAAGACAAAAAAAAGCTACAAAACAGACAGAAAATATTATAAAAAACAAATCAAGCAGAACACAGCAAACTCCAAGACCAATAAACACAGACCAAGACTCCCAACCAATCAGGATGAAGAAAAAACCATTCTGGCACAGCAGTAGGCTAGCCCCAGATTTAAACTTAAACTGACAGACCTACTCCAAGACTCCACATACAAACCCATAAACAAGGACCCAACCACATATCTGGAAAAAATAACCAAGAAGAAAATTATAGGCAGCCACATGAGCAAAGAGATCCAACAGACGATCATCCCAAGAGAAAAATCTTCCAGATGCCCCAAACTATACGGCCTCCCAAAAATACACAAAGAAGGCATACCACTCAGACCCATAGTCAGCTCCAGAGGAGCACCACTACAAAATGTAGCTAAACACTTAGCAAAACAGCTACAGCCCCATGCTGAAACAGCAGCTTCACATGTACAAAACTCATACCACTTCTTGGAAATGATCAAAGATCTATACGTGGAACACGAAGATCTTCTTGTAAGTTTCGATGTGGTTTCACTATTCACTCAAGTCCCGATAAAAGAAACTCTAGAAATCATCAAAAATAAATACCAACCAGCTAAACACCTCATGGAACTAGCAGAACACTGCTTAACCAACACATATTTCATATACAAAGGACAAAGATACAAGCAAATTGAAGGAGCCCCTACAGGATCATCACTGTCACGGATCATTGCAAACCTGTTCATGGAAGAATTCAAATCCAGAGCCCTAGCCAATGCCACCCACAAACCCAAACTATGGTTAAGATACATCGATGACACATTTGTGATTTGGCCCCATGGAAAAGAAATCCGGAATACTGTAGGAGCTTCCGGTGGCAGGACAGGGCGAACGGAGGTGAAGAAGACTGTTGCAGTCTTTGAATACCTTTTCTGGCACCAGGAGCGATCCCCCAGGGATACACAAACCCCAGAGAGGTTCGTGTCAATGTGGAGAATCTTGAGCGGCAGAGTGGGGAAGGCAACCCCCCGACAGCGAAGAGGGAAGCTCCCGAGCCTGGCGCAGAAGAGTAAGCTGTCATTCTATGGCGGCTTCAAGTCCGGTCTGCCACCTGAGTAAATAAGCAAAGCAGTGACAGCCTGCGAGGTCGAGAGTAACAGGAACAGAGAAATGGTTTATAACTTGGAACCTTTGAAGACTGAAGATAGCAGAATGACAGAAGAATGACAGCGTAAATTCTTCTCTCCTGGTTGTGATTAGCACCTTTCAGAAGTCGGCCGGAAAGCGGCCAGAAAAGCAGTTGGGAAAATGAAAGGACTATAATGGAGAGCGGAAAAGCCTAAGCACAAAAGTGAAAGTGCAGATTTTACCCTGTGAAAGGGAAGCTCTGGGGAAAGAGGGAGATTGCTAAAACCAGGAGATCGGAGGTCCGGAATTGGTGAGGGACTTCATCTGATTTTTGGACCTTTCTTTTTGACTTTACTTGAGAAAAGGGAGGTGACGGAGGTGAAAGAATACTGGCATTGATTGAGTCTGATGAATCCTCAGATCTGAGCACAACACGACTATCACATCTATTTAATATTGTGGAAAAGACAAACTGAGCATTATATTGGACTTTGGAAGACTTGTATGTTGATTTAAAAGTTGGAAAGCAAAGAAAGAAGAAGAAGCAAGAGGAAGAAGGCAGAGACAAACAGAAGGCTGGGAAAGACGGTTTTGGGACTGCAGATTAGTCAGCACATTACACCATTTGCTGATTGGAAAGCTGAAAAGAATCCTCTAGCTGGAAGATGGACTTTTAGCTCATCCAACTTTCTTTCTTTATTATGTGGTACTACTTAATATTACTAGTTTGGCACTACTTTCTCCTTAAGATGATTTCCTTGCTTTTTGTTTGTTGATTCTCTGAAGCTGTGGTAATCTCTCTCCTACCCTTTCTCTTATTGTTTTGCCCCCTGCCTCCCTATTGTATCTCCTAAATAGCTTACATAATTCTACTTATTTGGGGGGGGGGAAAGAGGGGGGTATATTATTACTATAGAGTTAAGAGATTACTGTTGTAAGTATTAATAGTAAAGAGGGATAAACTCTGTTGATATAAACTATTTATAAATTATTTAGACTACTTAAGACATTTAAGATTAATTCCTTAAAGTGTTAATTGATGTACTATTGCTGACCAATTTTCTTATTACATAGACTAGAATACTGTAGTAGATATCTATGATATAGGGGGAAAGACTGTGGAGTGAGATATTAAATTGAAATACGTGAATAGACTTTCAAATACAAGACCCAAACACTGAATGGTGATTTGGGATAATATATCTAAAATTGTGCATCAACAAAAACAAATACTTAGAGAGATGACATCCACGATAACTATGGCCTTAAAAACAGGAAGGAAGGCTACTCCGACCCTATCGACTACGTTGACACCCACCCCACCAACAACTCAAAAAACTATTGAGGAGTCCTTAACAGGGGAAAAGCAGCCTAATGTCCCGAACATTAATATACAAACTTCCTTATTATCCTTGCAAGAAGCTATATCTAAAATGCAAGAAATGATGATTAAAAATCACAACGAAACTAGAGCAGATATAAGCGAATTGAAAGATGAGATGGGGAAACTGAAGGCTGAAATGAAAGTGGATATATCGAAGGTGGAGGGTAAGATAGGGTCTCTACAGCAGGCCATGGAGAAAAATGAAGTGAAAATAAAAGATATAGAGAGTAGAACAATATGCATGGAGACTAACTTTGAAAGGATGGATGAGGAATTTAAAAATGTACTTAGAGAAATGGAAGACTCACTGGTTCACCTCGAGATGGACAAAGCAATGGCGTATTTAAGGTTCCAGAATGTGGCTGAAGCAAAAAATGAAGAATTGGAACTATTGATGGCAGAAATATTGGCTGAATGGTTAGGAAAAGAAAAAGATGACCTAATTAAAGAGTTTGATGAGGTATATAGGGTTAGCACAAGCTACGCCAGATGCAACAACTGCCCAAGAGAAATCCATATCCGCTTCTCTAGGAGATGTCTGAGAGATTTAATTTTGAAAATGTCTAGGGAGGAAACGATATCATATAAAGGCAGAGAAATTATGATTTTAAAACAAATTCCAAAGAAAGTGAGGACGATAAGACAAGATTATAAATTTCTAGCTAATGATTTAAATAAAAAAGGAATCCAATTTAAATGGTTAATCCCGGAAGGGATGTTAATTACGTGGAAAGAGAGGAAAATCAAAATAGAATCGATAGAACAGGCCCAAGACTTTTATCAACAGCTCACGGATACGAATGGTCACTCCATTAAAGAAGAACTTAAAAGGAGACCACAGGAGGACCGATATCATCACAGAACCCAAAAGGAACAACTTTCTCCAATTTCAGGAAGTGATAAACCACAACCTGGGGGAGAAGAGCAAATCCCACAACAACAACAAGAAGAGAATCGAATCATTACTAGGCAAAAATCTAAGCAGACGTAGA
The DNA here is from genome assembly GCF_900518735.1 of Pseudonaja textilis. The sequence goes on along the minus strand of NW_020771215.1, from coordinate 2,359 downwards.
TAAATGGTGGAGGGGAAGAAGTTGCTCTCCATCAATATAAATGGATTAAATTCAATATCAAAAAGAAAAAGGATATTTTCAAAACTTATTCAACATAACGCAGATATAATATGTCTTCAAGAAACACATATTTCGAAAAATGATGAAAGACATCTAATTTGTCCAAAATTAGGGAAACTTTTTACCGGAATTGCAATTTACGTAAAACAAGATGTAAAGGCAGAATTAACCTGGTCGGATCCCAAAGGAAGAACTCTGGTTATACAAGTTTGGATAAACCACATCACATTTTTACTTGTAGCAATCTATGCCCCAAATGAAGACCAAGGGAAATTTTTTAAACACCTCCACCAAAAAATAGTAGGCTTTGAAAAAAGGAACATTTGCTTGATTGGCGATTTTAACTCCATTGCAGACTACCAAAAAGACCATAGTAATATGTGAAAAAACAAGAAGGGGAAAAGGGAACTTTCTGCGGCATGTAAGGAAATGATGAAAGAGTTAAATTTAAAAGATTTATGTAGGGAATGGAACCTTGAAGAGAAACAATTTACATACTATTCCAATCCACATAAGACTTGGACTAGAATAGATATGGCTTGGATGGATTTGGATTTGGCTAATGAAATAAAAGAAATTAAAATCCTACCAAACGAATGGGCTGACCACAACCCAATACAGCTAATTTGGAGAGACAGGAGAGGAATTAAAAAAAAAAGATGGACACTAAATACCCAAATAGTAAACAAAGAAGAGTATATTAATAAGCTGAAAGAGGAGCTAAACTATTTCCTAAAAGATAATAATAATGAAACAACTTCAAAACAGAATATTTGGGATACTATGAAAGCAATTATAAGAGGTACAACAATTTCCTATAATGCTATGAGAAACAAGAGAACTTATGCCCGACAAAACGTATTACAACAACAAATCAAAGACTTAGAAATACAATTAAAAAAAAACCCTAAGATCCAAGGAATAGAAAACCAGTTAATATTAGCCAAACATAAGCTGAATTTAATTGAACAAGATAAGATAGAAGTTAATTTGAGAAGGTCCAAACAAAATTATTTTGAACACGCTAATAAACCAGGAAGATGGCTATCTTATAAACTTAAAAAAGAAAAAGAAAAGAGACTGATACACCAACTAATAGACAAGAAAGGCATACCACAACATGAGATTGAGAAGAAAAAAGATATTATATTAAACTATTTTCAAAGATTATATAAAAAAGAAGAAATCAATGAAGACAAAATAAGAACTTATCTGGAGAATACGAATGATAAAACAATAGGGGAAGGAGAGAAAGAATTATTAAATAAGGATATTACATGGTCTGAGTTGAAATCTGCAATGGAGAACCAAAGTAATAATAAATCCCCTGGTCCAGATGGGATTCCAGTAGAATTGTACAAAGCTACAATAGAGTTAGTAGGGCCACTGATGCTGGAAGTGTTTAACGAAGTGCTTTTGGCAGCCAAAATGCCAGACTCATGGAGGGGGCGTTGATTTTGTTAATTCCGAAGGAGCATGTAGATGCCAGATATATCAACAATTATAGACCAATTTCACTTTTAAATGCTGATTATAAATTATTTACCTCAATTATAGAGAATAGAGTAAAACAAGTTTTAAATTTATACATTCATGAAGATCAAAATGGTTTCCTTCCGTCCCACCAAATCAAAAATAATCTAAGAACCGTTATTGACGTCTTAGAATATTATGAAGTTCATCCAGAGAAACAATGTGCACTCATGTTTTTAGATGCTGAGAAAGCATTTGATAATCTACATTGGCACTTTTTAATACAAAAAATCTATAACATGAGTCTGGGCACTAAATTCGAGAACATTATCACAACAATTTACAGCACCCAACAGGCCAACATACTAATTAATGGTGAACAAACAGGCCCATTAAACATTGAAAAGGGCATTAGACAGGGTTGCCCCCTCTCACCCCTCCTATTTATACTTGCTTTAGAATCACTGTTAACGCGGATAAGACAAAACTCTGAAATCCAAGGAGTAAGGGTCAAAGCAGAGGAATATAAACTACAGGCGTTTGCAGACGATATGGTTTTCTTCCTAGAGGAACCCATGGAAAAAGGACATAACCTAATAAAAGAACTAGAACAATTTGGTTCAGTAGCAGGATTAAAGATCAATAGAAATAAGACAAAATTAATGACTAAAAATCTAACAGAGAATCAGAGGAAAGAATTAGAAAAAACCAGATTCATTATTAACTAATTGGAAAAAAATATGCAAAAAACATTATTTAAAAATTCCGATTTGGCTTTCAACAATGGAGGCAATGGTTCATCCCAACAATTTGGATATAACAAAAA
>NW_020771214.1:0-14953 GCF_900518735.1 Pseudonaja textilis | reverse complement strand
AATTGTTTGACCAGAGCCTTTTTATTTTGGTGAAAATAAGCATGGCTTTCTCCTGCCGTTAAGGGGGCAGGTTGTGTTTGAGCAGCAAAAACCTGTTGGCAAGCAGTATCAGCTCTGACATTTCCCTCAGAGAGGTAACCCGGAAGGTGCTGGTGACTCCGAATGTGAGCAATAAAAAAAGGGTGTTGACGAGCAGTAATGAGCTGCTGTAAGCAAGAGAACAGTTTTAAAAGGGAAATCTCCATGGAGGGGGAAAGATAAGAGCCATATATGTGAAATACTACTTGAGTGACATACAAGCTGTCAGAGATAAGATTGATTGGGATGTGAGGAAATTTTTCCAAGGCTAAGATGACGGCCGCTAGTTCTGCTTTTTGGGCTGAGGTCTGAAGAGTTGTACGACAGGAATGCCATTGGCCATCTTCCAGCCAAGTACAGGCACCAATGGTCTTGGAACCATCAGTAAAGATGGTCAAAGCTTCAGAGAGAGGTTGTGTGGAGAGGGGAGAAGGAAAAGTGATGGGTACAGTCTTTATAATTTGAATGCGAGGATCAGCTGGTAAATGACACGATACTGATCCAACCCAATCAGCTAATGCGTATTGGAGATCCTCTGAATTTTGAAAGAGCTGTTCCCAAGTATGTAGTTTGAGAGGAACATATACAGTGCTGGGTTCTATACCCATGATGGCTTTGAGACGTGTTCGGCCTTTTTGAATTAATAGGGCCATTTGCATGGGTTTTGTGGTAATTGTTGCACGAGGGGTGTGTGGTAAGTGCAACCATTCAATGATCGCAATACGCTTGCGGGAGGAAACAACTTGTAATAATATGGCTGTAAAAAGAGCACATGTTGGAAGGATGGCTAGAGAAACGGGTACATCTGGGTGTATGCGGTCAACCCACTGTTCTCTTAAGGCTTGGTTAATTTTGGTTAGGCAATCTTTCTGTTCTTTGGTTAGTGGAATTTTCTGGGCTGGCTGTTGACAGCCAGTAAGAGCTGAAAATAATGGGGAAAGATCATTAGTAGAGATAGACAGGAAAGGTCTGGCCCAATTGATAGTACCTAAACACTGTTGGAGTTGCACCAGTGTGGGGCTAGGGGGAAGATTAATAAGAGGAAGATCTGGTGAAGCAGTAGATCGTAAGAGTTTATGGCCTAAATATTGGAAGGGATAATGGGCTTGTATCTTCTCAGGTGCAACATGAAGTCCTGCAGCGGTGAGTTGCTGTGTGAGTTCAGGAATAGTTTTTTGTACGGTGCCTTTTGGCCCTTCAGCTGCTATCAAAATGTCATCCATGTAATGATATACTAAAAATGAGGGGTGGCTCTCTCGAAATGGGGTGAGAACCTGGTCTACATAATATTGGCACATAGTTGGGCTATTCAGCATGCCCTGAGGTAAAACCTTCCACTGATATCTAGCAGTAGGTTTAGCATTGTTATATTCTGGCACAGTAAATGCAAACAAGAGGCGATCACTTTTATTCAAAGGTATAGAGAAAAAACAGTCCTTCAGATCAATTATAATGAGGTCATAATTATGAGGAATAATATTAGGATTAGGCAAGCCGCATTGTAGCGCCCCCATGGGTTGGAGGATGGTATTGATGGCCCTCAAATCCTGAAGGAGCCTCCATTTCCCTGATTTCTTTTTTACGACAAAGACAGGAGTATTATAAGGACTTTGTGATGGCTCAAGGTGACCTAAAGTAAGTTGTTCCTTGACTAAACCCTGTAAGGCTGATCGTTTTTCTACAGGTAGTGGCCATTGATCAATCCAGACTGGAGTTGAAGATTTGAGTTGAAGTTTGAGAGGGGTAAGAGTTGCCATTGGCTAAGGAATGGTTAGCGTGGCATGAAATTGAGAGAGAAGGTCCCGTCCCCACAGATTAACGTGAAGAGGAAGGATGACAGGTTGAATGTAAGCAGTAGTGGAGACGCCAGCAGAAGTGGCAGAAAGCCACCTAGAACTGACCTTTGCTGTTTGAACACCACCGACTCCCCGGACAGAGGGGGATTCTTTGGTTGGCCAGGTAGGGGGCCACTCAGAGGTATGGATGATGGAAACGTCTGCACCTGTATCAACCAACCCTGTAAAGAGACGACTATTTAATTCAGGGGTGTCCAACCTTTCACCTTCCCTGGGCCACATTAGAAGATGAAAATTTGGTTTGGGCCGCACATAAAATAAAATAACAGTAACGATACCTGATCATCCAAAAAAACCATAGAAAACATAGTTAACATATTAAATTTGGAAATGAAGTTAGTGAGATGTTTTTATTATTTATTATTTATTAAAAATTATTTATTTTTTATCACGGTTTTTTTATCACGGTTTTTTTATCACGGTTTATTTTCCGGCCAAATTTTGCGGGGAGGGGGAGAAAGTTCTCACGCCTCACGCCTACCTCCTCTCCTGCAAATGGCCCGGCTGGATGAGGGAGGACTGGAAGGCAGAAGCAGTAGCGGCGGCGGGGGCAGCAGCGGCGGGGGCAGAAGCAGCAGCAGCGGCAGCGGCGGGGGCAGAAGTGGCGGCGGGGGCAGTGGCGGCGGGGGCAGAAGCAGCAGCAGTGGCGGGGGAAGAAGTGGCGGCGGGGGCAGACGCGGCAGCGATGGCGGGGGCAGAAGTGGCAGCAGGGGCAGAAGCGGCGGCGGGGGCAGAAGTGGTGGCGGCAACAGCAGGAGGTGGCGCTCTGACGGTGCCCGCCTTTTCTGTTGCTGCTTGGCGTGGCGCTCGCCTCTCCCCGCCTCGCGCCTGCCTCTCCTCCTCCTCGCTGGCTCTGGCACGAAGGTTGGGGTGGGCACTGGGCCACATTACGAGGCGACCTGGGCCACATGCGGCCTGTGGGCCACGGGTTGGACAAGCCTGATTTAATTGGACGGTCATCATGGGCTTATTTCCTTCCACTGGGCGATCCAAAGCTAACAAATCAGAAGGGGGAGGAAGAATGACAAGGGTGGCAACAATAGAACCCTTGGCCATTGAGAAGGGGCGGTCCCCTATGCAGGCCAGGGAAAGATTCGCTAAAGATTGATCATCATAGAGGAACGGGGCTGCCACCACTCCTTCAATAGTCAGGGTGGAGTTAGGAATAATCAGCAAAGGTTGCTGTGAAGGGACAGGAAATGCTACTGTCAGAGGAAGGGTGACGACAGATCCAGGATCCTCATAGACAATGGATTCGGATAGAAGGACTGGCAAGGAAGTAGGTACAGCCTTTGGAGTGGGGCTAGCTGTTGGCCCCGAAACTAGTTTTCCGGCTGTTGCTGAGCCGGGCGGGGATTGGTGCGGCACTGGCTGGCCCAATGGAAACCATTGCGGCAGCGCGGGCACACAGTTTTTGGTTTAGAACCGGGGGGCTGGCCGCGCCCACGAGGGGCACTGCTGCCACCCAGAGCACGACACTGTGAACGAAAATGGCCAGGCTTCCCGCAATTATAACAATTTCCCTTCAGGTGAGAGGTGGACAAAGCAAGAGTAGAAGAAAGAACTGAAGCTAAAGCCGCAGTGCGGTGAGATTCCGTGCCTACTTCCTGGCACGCGCGAATATAATCCGCAAGATTTTGAGTTGGCAAGGCTTGAAGGGGCTTAAGAATTTTCTGACAGTCCACATTAGCATTAGCAACGGCTAAACGCATGAGAAGTTCGCTCTGAGCGGCAATATTATCCACCTGCCTGCTAATGGCACCTGTGAGACGATCAATAAAGGAGGTATAAGGTTCAGAGGGCCCTTGAAGGATAGAAGTAAAGGAGTGGGTAGGTTGAGAGGTGTTAGGGAGCCGCTTGAAGGCGTTTAGCGCAGCTTCCCTCATAATTGGGTACCCCCCCGCTCCCATAGTGATCTCTTGCGCGGGGTTTTGCACCGTACCTTGGCATAAGAGATGATCAAGAGTAACTCCTGCTGGTAGTCCGGCTGCAGCAGCAGCGTTAATACCGAGGTGAAATTCATTGTGCCAGGTGGCAAGCGAAGCAGGAGAGAGAAGCATAGAAGCAATAGCTTTCCACTCTGAAGCAAGAACCAGATGATGCGTAGAAATGTTGGCTAAAAGTTGGCGGGTATATGGGGAGTCAATGCCATACTTAGAAGCAGCAGTTTTTAATTCCTTTAACAAAGCCCACTCCAATGGGGTATAATGAGGGACAGGATTACCCCCAGCAGCGGGGGTTTGAAGAATCATAGGGAAACAAGAAAGATCATCTGCAGATAGCTTTCCTTCCGCCAAAGCCGATTGAAAGGCATTACGGACAGGAGGATCTGTCGCCATGGCGGAAGGAGGCAACGGAGAAGAGGGGTTCGGAGAAGAGTCAAGGGGCGGGGTGGAGTAGGGTGGAGGTGCCGAGGCAGCAACAGGACAGAGTTCAGCAGAAGGTGGGTCTGAGGAAGACTGGATAGAATCATCAGGAAAGAGAATATTAAGGGCGGCCATAATGGCACGCCAAGAACAAATAATCTGAGGCGGAGCCCTGGGTGGTTCATGCATCCATTTCCCCATCCGTTCCCAAGAGGAACGTTTAAGAGTGCCTTCCGCGGGATACGCGGGGCAGTGTTGTTGGACATAACTCAAAAAATCATCCAAATACTTTTTTGACAGAGGATATACATTTGTGCCGTTAGCCTTCTGCAAATAATTTGCCTTCTTCACTAAAGAGAGAAGTTCATCCCTATGCTTGAGTTGAACTTGAGAAAATGAGGAGCCCATACTTACGATGCGCGAGCCTATTCCAGGTGCGTAGTACAGGAGTGAAGGAAGCTCATTCCTAGACAAGAATCACGCTTTGTCGGGGACGTATCATTGAGACGATCACGTCGGGGTCACCAGTTGATGCGTTGCGGGTCCTAGTACCGGGATGAATCAGTCAGCTGACGACCTGCACCCAGGCAGACTGTCCGGGCGGGCTCCTCTTGATGGCAAAGATGACAGCGACACAAAGGTTTCTTTTGGTGAGAGGAAGCCCAGATAGTACTACGCACCTCTCTTTTATTGTGCAGCAAGCGGGGGGGGGGTTATGTTACACATGAGGAAGTTAGACAGGAATAGGGAATATTGCCATATATGGCTACACCTTATGCTATAGCCAACTCAGGTTTTACACGTTGCTGTTCCAATAGTGTCGCCCTATATGTGTATTGTATGTGTATTGGGTTTTCTGTGTACGTGACTTCCTACTGATGTGTCATGATATTGCAACACACCCTGTCACCTTTAACATTTTATTCTGCATTAATCCCTTCATCCTTTCAGCTGCTGAACTTCCCATTTTATCTTTTACAGATCTTCTTGGTCTATATCCTTCTGATCCTGCATCATCATAGACAGGCACACCCAAAATTTCTCCCTTTTGTATAGGAATGAGAAAGAAACTAGGTCTAATAGTTCCTAACAAACAAGTACCACTCCACTTTCTTGGTAAATGTGCATAAGCAGTTTTACCACAGATCCAGTAAAGTCCATGCAGTGCTACCCATTCTAATCTCCTATTACAAATACCTGTTATTCCCTGCATTTTCTTCCATGTCTTGGGAGGATTTATATACCATCCTGTCAAATTCCTCCTGTCTCCAGCCCACCATTCTTGTTTACTCTGATTACATGATAACATGCTTTCACAAACCATTTCACCTACATGTTCACCTTTCCCTGGTCTCCCAAAACATACTTTCCCCACTATTTCATTTTCCAAGATCCATGACCCTAACCTTGTTTGTGTAAAGTTAAAATCCCAACTCCAGCTAGTTACTCAAATCAACTTCATTTGCTTCCCATGGCCATCTACCTCCCACTTTAGTTCCACCACATACAAAACAATTTGTCACATTCAAAGTTCCTGCTATAGTTTCTACCAATTCTACAAACACATCTCTGTTAACATCTGCTATTTCAGCCATTATTTCATCTCCTTCTATTATTTTCTCATAAAAGGAGTGAAACACTGACTTAGGAGTGTCAGGTTCCAAAGGATTCTTTATCATCCATACCTGGATCTCAGCTATCTGGTCATATCCCCCTGCATCTATTCCAATTTCAAACCTCCAATCCTCCTTCTCCTACTCCTTTTTCTGAACAAACTGAGTACCATTTATAACTGTAAAATTTACTTGGTTACAGTTTTCTTGCCCACAGTGAGTATCATGGTTTTGTATTCTTTTTAAACTTATCAAAGGTTCTTGTTTCCCTCCCGTCTTCCATCCTATACAACTCCACCATTTACACTTTACACTACTTATTGTGTAAGAATCAGGATCACACATATACTTTTCATCTTCTATATAGGATTGAATCCAACCAATGTTTCCACATCCATGTACTATAGCATAAAGATTAGCTGCTTTGCATACATCAAAAATTACAGAGAAAGAGGATCCCAAATCATGTTTCCAACCTGACTGCCCTAACCATTTTTGATTTCTTCTTCCCCCACTTCTTATTTGCAAAGCAATGGTCTAGGATCTTTGCGGGGGTCATAACAAAATGTTTCCTTTTCTTCTATGCATTTAGAGTACTGTGTTCCATTATAACTGCAGGTGACACTCTGTCCCTGACATTTACGGGCTGTGTGATATAATAGTTATGCATTCTTTACATTCTTGTTGTTCAGTGACCCCTCTTTTGTTTCTTAGACCCTCTAAAATTCCAATAATTCCCCAGAGTAATAAGATATAAAAAAAAATAGTCATGATGGGACAAGATCCTCAATGATATCAATATTACACTCTTCTGTACAATCAGCGTGGTAGGGAGCACAGTCTGGACAATGAGTACAACAACAGCACTCACACTCACACTCACATAAGCAATCACAAAACCAGCACATTTGAGAGAGGTATAGCCTCTGGCTCTTCTCTCTGATCTCTTGGCACAATACAGAAATCCACTCCTCCCTTGCAAAATATGTTGCCACTGTCCACAATATTATCAACACCATATTTAACCCAGTTCCAATCCAATGTCCAGTATCATTCATCAACATGGAAATTTCTTAAAAGAGGAGGTGATTTTTTTAAAAAAGTCATTTTCTCAACCTCTATTCTCATTTAATATAAATTCTTCCTCACTATTTATTCTGATAGTTTTGTAAATTTTATTTTAAATTTTTAACACCACGTATATGAGTTTCCATTCCTGGTCCCAGCTCCCGGTTCTACTTCTCCACTGATTTTGGACTCGCCGCCTGCGTTCAGCTCCTTCCACTTGGATCAGGAACCTATGGGGGCAAATCTAGTTAGTAATTAGAGAAGTATAGTTTATTGCTTCCTCAAGATTAACTTCAGTGGGTCCCCTTGCAGAATGCTGGTCCAGGTGATTGGTGAAGACACAGGGCCTTTCACTTGGGTGAAATGACTCCATCCCTTTTCGGCCGTCCAGATTGCAGTTTCGGAGGTGAGCAATACTTGGAATGGTCCTTCCCACTTTGGGGTTAACTTCTCCTTCCAGCTGCATATCAGCACCCAATCACCGTGGTGGAATTTATAGACAGGAAACTCCAAAGGTGGTGTTTGAGTCAAAAGTCCTTGTTTCCTGAGGAAATCAAAATAACTGGACACTTCATGCACATATTCTTTCAATATCTTATCTAGAGTTTCTAGGGAATCAATACATATATTTCCTGGAGTAAAGGCTACTCCAAACAACAATTCATAAGGTGATAAACCAATAGCTTTTCAAGGTTGGGTCTGTATTCTCAGAAAGGCCAAAGGAAGACATTTAGTCCATGGCATATGTGTTTCCAATATCATTTTAGTTATTGATTCTTTTATTCGGCCATTAGCTTTTTCTACTTTAGCACTAGATTGGGGGTGCCAAGGCATATGGAACTTCCCATTTATTCCTAACGCTTCCATGATGTTCTGTAATATTTTGGAAGTAAAATGACTTCCTTGATCACTGTCTATTTGTGTTATTATTCCATATCGCGGAATGATTTGATCTAACAAAACTCTTGATACCACTGCTGTTGGAGCATTACTGCAGGGAAAAGCTTCCACCCACCCTGTGAGGTGGTCCACTATGACCAATAAATATCTTACTCTCCCTATTTTAGGTAATTCTGTAAAATCCACTTGAATACACCGAAAGGGTCTTAAAGCTGGTGGCCTTCCACCCATCTGTTGTTTCCTGACAGCTTGTTTGTTTACCTTTTTACAAATTAAACATTTATCTATTACTGATTTTGCTACAGGGTATATTTCAATACAACCATAACATTTCAAAAGTTCATCCACAATAGCTTGAATTCCCCAATGACTTCCTTCATGTAGTTTTTCTATCAACTCTCGTGCAATTGGTTTATTTATTATCTGTCTTCCATCTGGGAGGAATCACTTTCCATTCTCCCCCTCCTTTCCTCCTATTTGTTGTAACTCTCTGTTCTTTCTCAGTGAACACAGGAATTTCCTCTACTGATTCTAACACAGGAATTAACACCTGCGTCTCCACACTCACAGCCAATTTTGCCTCTTCATCAGCAATCCCATTACCTATGTTCTCAAATGATGTCCCTTTTCGGTGTGCATTCACATATGTTACTGCTATTTTTCTGGGTTTTTGTAAGGAACTCATTATTTCCTTTATCAGGGTTTCATGTGCTAGTTCCTTTCCCTTGCTGTTTATCATTCTTCTTTCCATCTATATTTTGCCAAAAGTATGCACTATCCCAAACGCATATTTGGAATCAGTGTACATTGACCCTATTTTTCCTTTTAAAAGGCATAGAGCTTGATTTAGTGCATACAATTCACAAGACTGTGAAGACCAATTTCGAGGCACCCCCCCCCCCCCCCCGGATCTCTTTGGTATGTTCATTTATAATAGCGTGCCCATTTTTCCGTGCTCCCCCCTCCACTCTAGAAGAACCATCTATAAAAATTGCCTCTCCTTTCAGTAGGGGGCATTCCTCCAAATCAGGTCTTATTTTGGTTTGTAAGTCTATTATTTCAGAACAATAATGTTCTAATCCATATTGATCCACTGATCTAGTGTTGGCCAAGGACTGTGCCGGGTTCAAATTATGGTCTGTGGTTAAAACCAAATCTGGTAGATATCTGGAGAAAATTAAATCCCAAAAAAGAACAGTTTACTTATTATTCTAACCCACACAAAATTTGGACAAGAATAGATATGGCTTGGATAAACGGTGAATTAATTAATGAAATCAAAGATAGTGAAATCTTACCAAATGACTGGGCTGACCACAACCCAATTCAAATAACCTGGAGGGGTAGAAGAAAACCAAAGAAAAGATGGACTTTTAACACTCATTTAATAAAAGAAGAAGAATATACTAATAAACTGAAAGAAGAACTGAACTTCTTCTTAAAGGAAAATAATAATGATCTAACTTCGAAACAAAATATATGGGACACATTGAAGGCATTTATAAGAGGAATAACAATCTCTTACAATGCTATGAGAAATAAAAGAAAGTATGCCCAACAAAGTAACCTACAACAAGAAATTAAGGATTTAGAAACCCAATTACAAAAGAACCCCAAAAACCAAAGAATACAGAACCAGTTAATAACAACTAAACACAAACTTAATTTACTGGAACAAGAAAAATTGGAGATTAGTCTGAAAATGACTAAACAAATCTACTTTGAGCATGCAAACAAGCCAGGGAGATGGTTAGCCCACAAACTTAAGAAAACGAAAGAAAAAAGATTGATACACCAATTAATGGACGAGGGGGGCAATATGCATGAGGAGATAGAGAAGAAAAAAGAGATCACTTTTAATTACTTTGGGAAATTATACAAAAAAGAAGAAGTCTCTGAGGATAAAATAATGAAATACCTGGAGGAAGCGAATGATAAAGCAATTGGAGAGGAAGAGATAGAATTATTAAACCAAAATATAACATGGTCCGAACTGAAGTCAGCAATAGAGAAGCAAAGTAACAATAAAGCACCAGGACCGGACGGGATACCGGTAGAACTTTACAAAATTATCATAGAACAAATTGGACCACTGATGCTGGATGTATTTAATGAGGTACTCTTAGCAGCCAAGATGCCGGACTCGTGGAGGGGAGCCTTAATTTCGCCGATCCCGAAGGAGGACCTAGACCACAGACTTATTAATAATTATAGACCAATTTCGCTCCTGAATGCAGATTACAAATTATTCTCTTCTATAATAGCCAATAGATTAAAACAGGTTTTAAACACTTATATCCATGAAGATCAAAACGGATTTCTCCCATTTCGACAAATTAAGAATAATTTAAGAACAGTGATAGACATTTCAGAATACTATGAAGCCCACCCGGAAAAACAATTTGCATTTATGTTCTTGGATGCTGAAAAAGCATTCGATAATTTAAATTGGCATTTCTTAATTCAAAAAATATATAATATGAATCTTGGCACCAGATTTGAAAATGTCATCACTACAATTTACCACACTCAACAGGCAAACATTCTAATAAATGGGGAACAAACTGGCCCGATAAAAATAGAAAAAGGGGTAAGACAGGGTTGCCCTCTCTCCCCTCTGCTTTTCATATTCGCCCTAGAATCTCTTCTGACATACATTAGGCAAAATTTGAGAATTAGAGGTTTGAGGATCAAATCAGAAGAATATAAAGTACAGGCTTTCGCTGATGATTTGGTTTTTTTTCTGGAGGAGCCCATAGAAAAAGGACACAACTTATTAGAAGAACTAGAACGATTTGGAGAAGTCGCGGGATTTAAAATAAACAGGGGAAAAACAAAATTAATGACTAAAAATTTAACAGGAGACCAGAATAAAGAGCTAGAGACAACAATGGGAATACAAGTGACAAAAAAAATTAAATACTTAGGAATTTGGCTAACTCCACAAAGCAAATCGTTAAAAGAAAACAATTATGACAAACTTCTCCAACAATCTAAGAAAGACTTAGATTTCTGGAGCAATTTACAACTTTCCTTATTGGGCAGGATTGCTTTGATTAAGATGAATATTCTGCCAAAATTTCTATATTTATTCCAGACAATTCCAATCAAATTAAATAAAAAATTTTTATGGAACTAAACAAGATAACATTGAATTTCATTTGGCAGGGGAAAAAAGCTAGGATTAACGTAAAAGCCCTACAAGATCTGAAAAGCAGAGGAGGGTTAGCCTTGCCAAACTGGGAAATATATCATACGGCAGCCACCCTACTATGGATAAAGGATTGGGTAAACCTAACCAACAAAAGAACACTAGTATTAGAAGGCCACGATATGCAGAAAGGATGGCATGCCTTTCTGTGGGAATCTGGGAAACCCAGGCAATCATATTTCCATAGGCATCTTATCAGGGACTCTTTATTAACTAATTGGAAAAAAGTACGTAAAAAACTTTATCTAAAAATACCGATTTGGCTATCTCCAATGGAAGCGATAGTACACCCTAATAATTTGGATATAACCAAAATGATTAAGTACGAAAATTTATTAGACCCACAAGGAAAGTTGAAAACACGACAAGAACTACAAGAGCGAGGATTTATAATTGATCAGTGGGTGTACCTTCAAATTCATAGTAAATACAAACAAGACATTAAGGAATTTGGAATCTACAATAAATTACAGACTCTAGACAAAATTCTACTAGGACCAAGTAAAAAAAATATATCTAAATTTTACAAATATTTATTAGAAACAGAACTAGAACAAGAAATTGTCAAGGGAAATATGATTGCGTGGAGCAGAAATGTGGGTAGGAGCATTACCCTAGCAGAATGGGAAAAGATCTGGAACAGGAACATTAAGATCACGAAATCAGCAGCTTATAAAGAAAATTTATATAAAATGTTTTATAGATGGCACCTGCCCCCTTCGAGATTGGCGAAGATGCACCCCAACACGAGCCCCAAGTGTTGGAAGTGTCAATACACAGAAGGTACCTTCTTCCACTTGTGGTGGTCATGCAAGGAAACCCAGAAGTACTGGCAAAAAATTAGGCACTGGCTAGAGGAAATAACCATGGAACAAATTGAGTACAAACCAGAGTCCTTTCTTCTAGGAATTTTTGATAAACAAATATCCAAAAAATCGAAGTATATTACAATCCATATCTTAACCGCGGCCAGACTGGCATTTGCCCAGTGCTGGAAACTACCCTCTATCCCCACTGAACTTATGGTTATTCAGAAAATTTTACAATGTGCCGAAATGGACAAACTAACCCAAGCATTAAAAAATAAAGAATCTTCAACCTATTATAGCAATTGGAATCCTTTGTACATTTGGCTTAATCAAAGATAGATCACCTCTAAGAAAACTAAGGCCGAGGCCTCCGAGGCAGAGATAAAGAAAAGCACTGCCGACGATAGTTTGGAAGAAGAAAAGACCTTACAGACAGTCACAAAATATGGTTTTATTATAATTGTTTTCTCTACTTTTGTTTTCCCCCCTTCCCCCCCCCTTCCCCTCCCTTTCCCTCTTTCCTCTCTCAAGCTTTCCTCTCTTTCCCTCTTGGCCTATGCCAAGACCTGTTCGTCTTTTTGTTGTATATAATTTGTAGCTGTGTTGTTGTTGTTTTTTTAAAAAGTAAAACTAATAAAGTTTATTTTAAAAAAACACCAAATCTGTCTGCTTCATCAAAATTTCCTCACATCTCAGAATTCGGGAATCAGTCAGCCATCTTCCTGCTTTTTGCTGAAGAATGGTTCTGACTTGATGTGGGGTGCTCACAATGAGGGCTCCCCCAAAGGTCAATTTTCTACTTTCTTGCACCAGCGTTGCAGTAGCAGCAATCGCTTGGATACATACTGGCCATCCCCTTATAACCGAATCCATTATTTTTTATAGGAATGCCACAGGCTTCCCTTGTCCTGCCCAGTCCTGAGCCAACACACCTAGTGCAATTCCATTCTCTGTGTTTACAAAGAGATGGAATGGCTTTTCCAAATTTGGCAAACTTAACACAGGAGCCTTGGTTAAAGCTTGTTTCAGATTTTCAAAGCTCCCTCTTTCATTTCCCTCCCACTTCAAATTCCAAGGTTCAGCTTCAATTAACTTTGCACACAGGGGTTTGGTAAGATTCGCATATTCATTAATCCATAATCTGCAGTATCCAACCAAACCTAAGAATTTTCTCAGTTCCTGCTTGTTTTTCAGTAAGGGTTGAGACCCCACCCCTTCTATTCTGTCTGGAGTAATCTTCCTACTCCCTTCACTGTTTAAGTGTCCTAGATACTTTACCTCTCTTTCAATATATTGTAATTTGGTTTTGGATACTCGTAGGCCTTTTTGGGCCAAGAAATTTAATAATACATAATTCGTGGCACTTGTAGTTTCAGATTTCTTTTTCCCTGAAACTAGTAAGTCATCCACATATTGTATTAAATGTGTTCCCCTGGGTAGATCTAGCTCTTCCAGGACTTGCTCTAATACCTGTCCAAATAAATTTGGAGATTCTGTAAATCCTTGGGGTAATACTGTCCACTGATATTGTTGCATCCTTCCGGTATATGGGTTCTCCCACTCAAATGCAAACATGGGCCTTGATTCTACATCTAAGGGACAGGCCAAAAATGCATCCTTCAAATCTACAACACGAAACCATTTGTGCTCTGTTGGTGTTTGCCCCATTAATGTATAGACATTAGGGACCACAGGATGCCTAGTTTTTACAATCCTGTTCAGAAGTCTCAAATCTTGAACCATCCTAAAGGAACCATCAGGTAAAATTACTGGTAAAATGGGGGTATTATAAGGGGACATTGAAGGTTCTATTAAGTCATCTTTTAGCAAACCATCAATTAATGGTTGCAACCCCTTCTTCCCTTCCATAGAAATTGAGTACTGCTTTTGTCTAACCACTTCGTTGGGATCTTTGAGTGTTATTTTAAGTGGGGTTACCTGTAGTCCCCCACAATTCCCTTCCTTCACCCAAACTGTTGGGTCAATCTTTTCTTCTTCCTCTGAGGTCAAAACCCTCATAGGAACTGTCTGTTCTGGTCCAAATTCGAATCTCAAGTGTAAACCTGTTAATGAATCTCTTCCCAGCAAGTTAATACCTGCTTCACATATATACAACATTTCTACCTCTATCTTTTATTTTGTCCTTTCATTCTCAATTGGAGGGGCATTAATTTGGGTACTTCAAATCCTTCCCCTTTTACTCCAGATACTCTAATACTTTGTCCACTTAATTTCATTTCTGAAGTTAATACTGATACTGAAGTTCTCGCTGCCCCAGTGTCAATTAAAAACACCACTTCCTCTTCCTTCGGTCCCACTACTAAGGTTAACAAGGGCTCTCTGTGAGACCGGAAAAGGAGTCGCCCCTGACATCCCTAGTATTGACTTTCATCGTCTTCATATTATACACTTGCTCCTCCATTTTTGGATTGGGCAGTCTTTCCTGAAATGTCCGGGCTGGCCACACCCAAAATATCTCCTCACTCTGTCCTCCCTGCCCTACCACCACATCCCCTTCCCCTTTTCACTCTCTGGTTCCACCCTCTTATTCCTTCATTCCTTCCTCATCCTAACCTTTTCTGGGCTGGGGTTTTTGGAAATCTTTCTTGTTTTATATTTCTTGTTGCCACCATCATTCTACCCTTGTGTTTAATTTTCTCATTATCTCGCTGGACGTAAATCTTTTGGGTGTCTTTAAGAAGTTCGTCCAACGATTTCCCCGCCCATCCATCTATCTTTTATAATTTTTTTTAAATATCTGGCCATGCTTTTGTTACAAACTGAATTTGGACTAGTTGGGTATTTGTAGCATCATCCGTGTCCATGCCAGAGTATTTCTTCATCACATCCTTAAGCCTTTGGAAGAAAGCTGCTGAGGATTCCTCTTTTTCTTGTTCTAAAACCATAGCTTTGTTCATATTCTGTGCTTTTGGTACTGCCTCTTTTATTCCCCTAACAATTATATTTCTTAAATCTTCCATATTAGTTCTATGGGCTTGATTATTGTTATCCCAATTTGGTCTAATCAGGGGAAATCTATCTCCCCCCCCCC
>NW_020771213.1:0-12603 GCF_900518735.1 Pseudonaja textilis | reverse complement strand
TATAACTATCACAGCATCCACATGATCATAATCCAGATGCTTTGCTATCATTTTACACTTATGAGACAATTAAAGCATCCTGCAGTTATGCTATCTTAAGCAAAGTCAATGAGGGAGGCCAGCAGGAAAGGTTATAAATCATGGTTACATGCTGTCTTACTTAATGATAAAAAAGATCATACTATCAGATGAGATCACATAGCAATAGCAATATCACTTAGACTTGTACACCACTTCACAGGGCTTTCCAGCTCTGTCTAAGCAGTTGAGTCAGCATATTTCCCCACCACCACCACACGCACACATACACACACAAACACTGGGTCCTCATTTTACCAATCTCATAAGAAGAATGGCAGGTTGAGTCAACCTTGAACCAATCAGGATCAAACTACTGGCAGTTGGCAGAATTAGCCTCCAGTATTGCATTCCAATAATTGTGCCACTATAGTTCTACAGCCTCACTTAATGACTGCACCACTTAATAATGAATGTTGGGGTCACAACTGTGGTTGTAAGTTGAAGACTACCTGAAATTTTAGATCCTGTTGACATCATGTTTCTCAGCTCATCACTAGAGGGCAAGGAACAGGTCACAAAAGCTGTCTCCTTCAAAGCCAGAAAGAAAGTTTGCAAGTGTGGGGAGGGGAGGGAGAGGATGAGGGGGGAGAAAAAAGTGAAAAAAGTAAATTTGCAAGACTCTATGAGATACCAATTACAAACTTATATTCTGTTCCATACAATTTTGTAGATCTGATTTCTAGCATTGTTTGATAGTTTCTATAACATTCACAGTAGTCATAGTTCCTTTAACACCCAGCAAGGAAGAAATGCAAATGAAGGTAATAGATCAAACTTTATTTTATGTCTATTTATTTAAAAGCATGTATATGATGCCTACAGGCCAGATTTCAGATTTTTTAACAAGTACCCCAAAAGAAAAAAAGATATTGGACATTAGTGGAAGACCATAAGAAAACATTCTGGAAGCATTTTTGGAAAATAAAAATGAAGGATGGCTGGAGTCTCATGATTTTGTTTGGATGCTAAGAGGTAAGGGAAAAACAGTCATAGTAAGTAGAACTTGGATGGGGTTATTATGTATTTATTTATTTATTTAACAAATTTATATAGCCACCCATTTCACTTGCATGTGATTCTGGGAAATGTACATAATTAAACACAAGTCAAATCACCAACGTAATTAATAGATGAGTATTAATGCATAAATAGGAGGAGGAAGAAGTACAAGGTATATTCACCATCTTGAGTTTAGAAAAATATAATGATGAGATCTGAATAAATAAATAATAATAATGGAATACTGAAGAAGATTCATGGAGGCTAATATATCAGGAAGACCTAATGAGTAGTGGAGAGACCAAATTGGCCTACAAGAAAAACCAAATTAAGAGACAAGGGCAGATCTCTGCAATCATTGGGATGGGAAATTGATATATCAGAATTCCATCTTAGATTTCAAAATATAGAAGAAGAAAAGGGTGAAAATCTTGCTGAAATGATGACAGAAATCCTGGCAGAAGCATTACAGGTAATTAAAGAGAAGATGATGGGTGGAATGGATGGGGTTTTTCGTGTCTATACAAGATATGTGATGAGAAATAAATTGCCAAGAGAAGTTCATATCAGATTTACTAAGAAAATAATTAAATCACAAATACTGCAGGCGGCAAGAGAAAAAACACTAAAGTACAAAGATAAAGAAATAGTGATACTGAAACAGGTACTGAGAAGAGTGAGAGAGATAAGAAGAGAGTATTTATTCTTGACCAAAGAGTTACTTTTGAGAGGAATAAATTACAGATAGATGATACCAGGAGGTCTCATGTTTACCTGGCAAGAACAAAGACATAGAATTGATACAGTTGAAAAAGTTGAGTTATTCTATCTGGAATATTTCAGAGGAAGGGAGGAAGATACAAGAAAAGAAGAGTTAATTGAATTTCAAGAGGAATGTATAGCTGTAATTGAAAAAGAAGAAGGAACCGTAGGTGGTGTACCCAGAGAGCAACAAGAACCAAGATCTACTAGAGCAACAAATCCTTCTTATAAAGTCTAAAATGGATGAGAGAAAACTGATTACAATTAATAAAAATGGACTTAATTCAGCTATTAAAAGACAAAAAATATTTCATAAGTTAGAGAAATTAAAATTTGATATAATCTGCCTACAAGAAGTACATATTAAAAAAACAACATGATTATATATTGAAACAACAAAAAATAGGAAAATTATTTATAGCATTGACACAGTGTAAAAAGAAAGGAGTGGTGTTATACATTAGAGATACAATCCCTGCGGAACAAATACATACAGATGATGACAGAAGGATTTTGATGGTGGAGATAATAGACAATAATCTAAATATACTTTTAATAGCAATTTATGCTCCAAATGATAATCAAGGAGATTTTTACAGGAAATTATATAAGAAAATAATTTAGCTGGACTATGCTAATATCTGTCTGATGGGAGATTTTAAAGGAATAATAAATGACAAATTGGACTATAAAACACAAAAAACAGCAAAGAAAGCTAGAAAGACATTGCCAAAATAATTTTGAATGGTAGATGAGATAAACTTGAAAGATGCATGGAGAGAGAGAAATGCGGAAAATAAACAATATACCTTTTATTCAAATAGACATGCATCATGGTCTAGAATAGATATGATATGGATGTCAACAGTATTGCTTTCTAACATACAAGACATTGAAATAGAAGCAAGTACCTGGGCAGATCACAATCCAATAACTTTTGTATGGAAAGGACAAAAAAGGAGATCTAGATGGACTTTAAATAATACGATATTAAAGGAAAAAGACTTTAAACAGAAAATTGAGAGAGAATTGACTTTTTTCTTTAAAGAAAACACAAAAGAGGATACATCATTGCAGAACCTGTGGGACATGATGAAGGCTTATACAAGAGGCTTGATAATGGATGATACAAGGAAAAGAAATATAAAACAGAAAAAAAAAACTTTAAGATATTGGAAGATGACTACAAGAAGTTGAAAAAAGAACTACAGAAATTTCCATTAAAAAGGACATTAAAATTAAAATGGACATAAGTAAACATAAAATGGGGCTAATTAAAAAAAAAAGAAATAGCACAAAAAATTAAAAATGCTAAGCAGAACTATTTTGAAGATACAAACAAACCAGACAGATGGCTAGCACATAAACTGAGAAAGGAAAGAGACTCAAGAAGAATAAATCAATTGATAAATGAACAAGGACATGTATGCTATGGAAATGCAGAGAAGAAAAAAATTATTCAAGATTACTAAGGAAAACTGTACCATCAAGAGAATGTTCAGGAAGAAAGAATTCGACAATATTTACAGGAAGCAAATTTGCCTCAGATACCCAAAGACATTGAAATAATGTTAGAAAGTAACATAACAATGATGGAATTAATAGAAACTTTAAAAAAGCAAAACATTGGGAAAGCACCAGGTCCGGATGGTTTGCCAGTGGAATTTTATAAGACATTTCAGGAAACATTGAATCTTCACTTATTAGAAGTTATGAATGAAGTTATGACAAAGAAGAGAATCCCCGAAATATGACCAGAAGCATATGTACAGAAGCACTTGTACCAAAGGAGGACACAGACCCACAACAAGTTAAAAACTACAGATCAATATCACTATTAAATTCAGATTATAAAATTTTTGCTTCAATTCTGGCAGAAAGACTGAAAAGATACTTAAACAATTTTATTCACCCTGATTAAAATGGATTTCTGCTGAAGCGACAGATTAAAGATAATATGAGAATAATTTTAGATACACCTGAATATTATGAGGCACATTCTGAAAAACAAATGGCTTTGATGTTTTTAAATGCACAAAAAGTTTTTGATAATGTGAATTGGTGTTTTATGCTGTTACAATTGGACCAAATGGGCTTTGGTAAAAAATTTACTCAAGCCATAGAAACAATATATCATAAACAAACTGCAAAGGTTATGATAAATGGAGAGTTAACAGACTTTATAGATATAAGAAAGGGGACTAGACAACGCTGTCCACTGTTGCCTCTGTTGTTTGTGTTAACACTGGAAGTGCTGAACAGAAGAAGAAAAAAGAAATAAAAGGAATGAAAATTAAAAAAGAAAAGTATAAATTACAAGCTTTTGCAGATGACCCGGTATTTATATTAGACGATCCATTGGAGTCAGCACCTAAGCTGATAGAAAAGATAGAAGAGTATGGGAAAGTAGCAGGTTTGAAAATAAATAATGATAAAACAAAGATTTTATCAAAGAACATGTTAGTAAGATGAAAGAAAGAATTGGAGGAAGTTTTGGGGATCCAGGTCACAAATAAGGTTAAGTATTTAGGGATACACATAATACAAAAATGTAGCACACTTAAGGAGGATAATTATCTTAAACTTAAACAACAGATTGCGACAGACTTGATAAAATGGGAAAATTTACAATTATCACTGATTGGGAGAATATCTACAATTAAGATGAATGTATTGCCTAGAATCTTATACATATTCCAGACAATTCCAATCAGATTAGGGAATTTTTTTTTGAAGATTAAGCAAAATAGTGCTAAAATACATTTGGCAGGGGAAGAAAGCGAGAATAAAACTTAAGTTGTTACAAGATGAAAGAATAAGAGGAGCATTTGCTTTGCCCAATTGGGAATTATACTACCAAGTGACAAGTTTGATGTGGGTAAAGGAGTAGATAACATTAAGGAATACTAGACTTTTGAATTTAGAAAGACATGACTTGCTTTTAAGGTGGCATGCCTTCCTCTGGTATAAGGGAACTAAAATGCAGGGGTATTTTAGAAGACATTATATTCGAGAAGCATTGTTTCTAAACTGGGAGAAGATAAAAAAAGAGATATTATTTAAAAATTCCACTATGGTTATCTACTATTGAAACTTTTTCCCATTCAATAATATATAAAAAGGAAAAGGAACAAACAGTTCCTTCCTAGATACAGGAAAGGAAAAGGAACAAAACAGGAAAAGGAAAAGGAACAAAACAGGTGAGATATTGAATGAAAAAGGTGAACTTAAATCTATGCAAGCATTGGAAGAACAAGGTGTAAAAATGAATTAGTTTCATACAATCTAGATTTGATAAAGATGTTAAAACAGAAGGTATCTATGACAAACTGGCTGATTTAGATAAAATTTTGACAGGTACTGATGAAAAAGTAATCAAAAAACTTTATGGATATCTGCTAGAGTTTAAATTAGAGGAAGAACAAGTAAAAGAAACAATGTGTGTGGGAAAATTTTTGGATATGGGATTGATTTAGATAAATGGCAAAAACTGTGGTCTCAAAATTATAAAATGACAATGTCAACTGCCTATAAAGAAAATTTGTATGTTTTACAGGTGGCACTTACCCCCCGACAAGAATTGTGAGGATGTTCAATAATAAATTGGATAAATGTTGGAAATGTCATCAGATACCTGGTTCATATTACCACATGTGGTGGACATGCTCAGATGCAAAAAGATATTGGATTATAATCCACACATGGTTGGAAAAAATGACAAAACAACACATAGACTTTAAACCTGAGATATTTTTATTGGGAATTATACTGGAAATATATTGTAAAGAATTGAAATATTTGATTGTAAATGTTTTAACAGCAGTTAGAATTGTATTTGCTAAGAACTAGAAAAATGAAAAAATACCTATGCAGGAGGGAATTGTTAAGAAAATCATGGACTGTGACGAAATGAGTAAATTGACATTTGAAATTAGAGAACAAGAGGATAAACAATTTTATATGATATGGGATTTATTTTATCAATGGTTAGATAAAAAGACATGGTAAAGAAATAGACTAGTAAGCCTTACAATAAAAGTTAATAGATTGATATAGAATACAATATAAAATATATAACCATTGGATGAATGTATAAGATTAAATAATAATGAAAATTATAATATCTTGTATAAAATGATGGAAAAATAGTCAAATGAATGTTTAATAATTGATATTATATAAGCACAAGCTAGACCGATAAAGTGAGAATTTATATAACTTGTGAGTAATAGTAAAAAAAGTATAGCATAAAACATTGTAACCAACTGACACACTGTATGTATATAATTGAAAGAGGGTTTTATGTTTTTTTTTGGGGGGGGGGGTTGTATGTTTGTTGTAAAAAATAAAAACTTTGTTTAAAAACAAAAAACAAAAAACAAATTAAAAACAAAAGAGATGTATAGAAAGACAAAGCATTGCATGTCCAGTACATTAAAAAAAAAGCACCCGAACATTTCCAATGTATGATGGCGGAAGTTACACAGGGCTGGAAGGTATAGTTTACCACGTTGGTGATCTACAGGTGTGGGGATGGGACCAAGAAGAATATAACAATAGACTCCATGCAGTGCTAAAAAAACTGGAAAAGGCGGGAATCACTCTGAACGTGGATAAGTGTGAGCTCTCCAGGAGTGAATGGTCTTTTGGGGTCACATCATCTCTGATGCAGGGATACGACCTGACCCAAGGAAAACAGAGGCTATCAGAGCTATTAAGGAGCCCTCTAGTGTGAACAAACTGAGGAGTTTTCTTGGCATGGTAAACCAGCTGGGGAAGTTCATCCCTCAGTTGGCAGAAAAAGACAAGCCACTTTGTGATCTCCTTTCTAAGAAAAACAGTTGGGTTTGGGATGTGGAACAGGTCAGGGCATTTAAGACATTGAAAGATGCTTTGTCTTCCCCTCTGGTGCTGGCCATGTATGATCCGAACAAAGTGACGAAAGTGTCAGCGGATGCATCATCATATGGCTTGGGGGCCGTTCTTCTTCAAGAGTGGAGAGATAAATGGAAGCCTGTGGCTTATGCATCGCGTTCACTTACTCCAACTGAACAATGCTATGCACAGGTGGAAAAAGAAGGCCTGGCTCTAACCTGGACATGTGAAAGATTTTGGGATTTCGTCCTAGGAAAGCAATTCTGCCTGGAGACTGACCACAAACCACTTGTCAGTTTGTTTGGAGACCAAGCACTAGATCTTCTACCCTTGAGAATTCAGCGATTCAGGATGAGGCTCATGCGTTACTCTTACTACATTGTGCATGTGCCCGGAAAGTCACTTTGGATAGCAGACGCATTGTCATGTTCGCCTATGGACTCTCACATGTGCAAAGCAGAACTGGAGCTGATGGAAAACACTAACTTATATGTGGACTATGTAGTAGACACCTTGCCTGTTAGCCACAAATATATGGAAATCATAAAAGAGCAGTTGCAAGCTGATAGTATTTGCTCTCAAGTCATGAAATTGTGTGCAGATGGATGGCCAGTGCATGCAAAACAGAAACCTGCAATGAGAGGATACTGGCCAGAACGAGGTATACTCACTGTACAAGATGGATTACTACTGAAAGACACTAGGCTTGTGATCCCGTCCACTCTGAGGAATGAGGTGTTGGAGATGCTGCATGAAGGACACCAAGGGGTGGTGAAATGCAAAGAATGTGCTCGTCAGTCTGTGTGGTGGCCAGGACTCAGTCAGCAGGTCAGTGAAATGGTGCTCAAATGCAGGACATGTATTCAAGAGCGTCAGAATCCTAAAGAGCCACTCATGACATCTGAATGCCCTGAAAGACCATGGCAAAAGTTAGGGACTGACATGTTTGTACTTGGAAGGAAACATACTTAGTTGTGATAGACTATTTCTCCAGATACGTCGAGATTGCACTGCTATCGAACACTAAGTCAACTGATGTAATTGTCCATCTGAAGTCAATCTTTGCCCAGCATAGGATTCCAGAGAAGTTGATGTCAGACAATGGACCACAGTTTTCTGGCCAAATTTTCTCTCATTTTGTATCCACATATGGGTTCAAACACGTTACTAGTAGTCCAAAGTTTCCACAAAGTAATGGAGAAACTGAACGTGCAGTTCAGACAGTGAACAGTCTCTTGAAAAAGGCTAGAGACCCTTATCTGGCCTTGCTTGCCTGCAGAGCTACCACTCTCCAGAGTGGGTTCAGTTCGGCTCAGCTGCTTATGGGGCGACGTCTTCGTACTACTGTGCTGACTCTTCCCTCTCAGCTAGACCCAGCATTGCCAGATGTTGACCATTTTGCTTGTAAAGAGAGAGAGAAGAGGAAATTGAATACTGAATACTACAACAGGAGACATCGTGCAAAACCTCTTAGTGATTTGGTACCAGGAGAGCATGTATGGGTCACTGATACAAAAGAATCTGGGACTGTGCTGCAGAATCACACAAGTCCAAGATCATATCTGGTGGATGTACCTAAAGGTGTGGTGAGACACAATTGTCAGCACTTGATACCCTTACACACACATGCAAGTGAAGGAGGAGCGGTGGAGCAGCAGGAGTTGCTAGAGACAAACAGCAAACAAGTTTCTACATCACCTGGGAAAATACTTAAAACCTTTCCTAGTGTGACAGCTACCACAAGGACAAGGTCTGTGAGAACTATGGTTAAACCAGAGAGACTGAATCTGTGAACTGAGAAAGTGAAAAAGAGTTAATGTTGATGTATAGTTCAGTAAGAAATCTAGGTGCAGAATAGTTTAAACACAGTTAGGTGTATTGGATTAGTAAATAGTTATATGATAACATTTTCTTCCCTACAGGATTTAGATAGGAACAGACCTTCAACAAAAGAGGCAGAAGAATCCTCTAAGGTCTGGTGAGACAGAGGTAGTCTACCCTTTGTTCACTAGAAAAGGGAGATGTAGTGTAGGGTAATGTAGTGTTGATGTTTAACTGTGAAGAGGAACAAATGTTAGACAGAGAGTAGTGAGGTACATATTTTGAGGAGACACAGTATGAAGGAACTGGAAGGGAGGAGTTAAGAAAAATAAAGGAGAAGGCGGAGCTACATCACCGCGATACAGCTGCAATCTTGGGGCTCCGAGCTTGCAGCTGATATCTTCGCCCCTGGTCGATCCCAACGGACCTAAACTGTCCCGTAGAGATGGTGATAGTAAGGGGTGCGTTCTGTTGATCCCAGGGACATCGCAAAGTCCCTGGTTGATCCAGGAGAAGCCTTTTTACCACCGGCAGAGAGGCAGCCATTAAGCTGCTGAAGCTGGGACAGCTCCAGAAGGAAGAGACAGAAAGAGAAAGTGTATCGGCTGGTGAGGACTTTTTTTTTTTTAAATATTTGGGACTTAAGGACACTCTAGAATGGGAAGAAATCTGTAAGATTTTTGGCAAAACTTGACAAAATTGACTTAGCGGCGATTTTCTAAAGAGAAATGTCAAAGTGAGGCTTGGCTTTTTACTTTTACTTTTTTTTTTTTACTGAACTTCTATTGCGATCTAGTAATTGTAACTAGACTGGTTTTTTCTCTTATATTTATCTATTCTTTTTTCTCCTTTTTGACTGTTTATATTTTTTAGAATAGAGGCTCCCTTTAGTAATCTTTTTAAATATATATATATATGTTTTCTTAAGTTTTCATGGGTACTTACATGTATGGCATTCAGCTTTGTTCGGGTATTTTCCCACGTCATTGTAGTTGTGCTTTTAAAGTTGTAGCAACATTTTGGCAGAATCTCATCTGCCATCATCAGGCTTCTGTACATATACATATACGGTATGGCATTCAGCTTTGTTCGGGTATTTTGTACAGAAGCCTGATGATATACATACATACATACATACATACATACATACATACATACATAGATACATACATACATACATGTGTATTTTCTTTTTCTATTAGGCTTTTTTTGGGAAAGAAGTGGGGGTGGATTAAAGAAACTTTGTAACACTGCCAACTAGAGGCTTGAAAATACTTTATTTGAAGCTGAGAGGACTGTGAAAAATTCTTCTCAAGGACACTGGACCTTGATAAGATAGAGGGAAGAACACTGGAGAATGTTTTTACAGGTGTTCTTTGGAACTTCTACTATCAATTGAACATTTGACGCTTGGCTTTGAAACTTGTGGAGGAGCCATAATAAGAGCCTTGGATAATTAAATAAAATGCAGTGTGCTCCGTTTTTTATTTTCTCTTAGGTGTCTTATCCCTCCTCTACAATCCCACAGTATCTTGTAATATTTGTATATTTATTTTTTTATTTTATTTTATTTTATTTATTTTTTAAAGGGAAAGCCTCAGAATATTTTTTTCTTTTTCTTATTGGGAGTTTTGCCTTTTCCATTTCCATTTTTGACTTACTTTTATGTTTTTTTTTTATTTTTGAGACCTTCCAATTGGATTAAGGTGTGAAGAACCCGAAGAATTCTTTGTTCTTTTTTTTCTCTTATTACTTTTTAATATTATTGGGTTTTACTCTTTTTCTCTTTATTTTAAATTTTATTTTTGAACCATAACTGACTATCCCACAATAGGATTAAGGTTTAGAAGAACCTGAAGAATCTCCTCTTTTTTCTTTTTAATTTTCTTTTCTTTTTAATTTGGGGCTTTTTATTTTTTATTGGCTTTTTCTTATGTTTTCCTTTTTTCTAACTGGATTATAATTGGCCACTCTATTAACTGGATTAAAACAATGGTTGAACAAGATAAAAGTGGGATGTTGAAGTGGGAGATGGACAGGTCAGAATTTTAGCTCATATTCCAAAATATAGAGGAAGAAAAACAACAAAATCTGGCTGCAGTAAAGATAGAAATCTTGGCTGGAGCTCTGGGAATAACAGAGGAAAAGATGATGGATGAAGTAGATGAGATATACCGAGTCTTCACAATATATGTGATGAGGAACAACCTACCAAGAGAGGTCCATGTCAGATTTACCAAAAAAACTATTAAAACACAATATTACAAGTGGCAAGAGACAAGGTGTTGAAATATAAAGACAAAGAGATTGTGGTCTTAAAACAAGTACCCAGAAAAGTGAGAGAGATGAGAAGAGAATTTCGATTCTTGACTAAAATGTTATTGAAAAAAGAGGTGAATTACAGATGGTTGATTCCAGAAGGATTAATGTTTACATGGCAAGAATAGAGACACAGAATTGACTCAATTGAGAAAGCAGAAATATTCTATAATGAATTTTTCGAAAGAGACAGAAAAAGAGATCATCTCAACTGAACCTCAAGAGGATCAAATGGGAATGGGAAAAGAAGAAGGTGCAGTAGGTGGACAAGTGGAGACCAAAGAACAATGTGAAGTAAGAACTACGAGAGCTGTTAGACCTAAATATAAAATATAATCATGGAGGAAAAAAAATGATTTCTATGAATATAAACAGACTGAACTCAGCTACCAAAAGAAGAAAATTTTTTCACAAATTAGAGAAGTCAAAATTTGACATAATTTGCTTACAAGAAGTACATATTAAAAAACAACATCAACAATTATTGGTACGACCAAAACTAGATCTTCACTGTTTAAACAAATTCTCAT
Organism: Pseudonaja textilis; assembly: GCF_900518735.1. The sequence goes on along the minus strand of NW_020771213.1, from coordinate 1,216 downwards.
TTGTATTTAACTGCATTTCTTTTTACACATTCTACTGCATATGAATTAAGATGAGCAGTAAAGACAATTTCACATTTCATATTTAATTGATACATTTAATCAGATCTTGCAAAAAAACATGCTAAAATATATCAATAAATAACAGGCAAACATAAAGATTTCTTAAAACTTTCTCTTCATCAGCTGGTGTTTATCATTTAACTCAGGTTTCATCACAATGATAAAACATTTGGGAAGAAAGATACACACCAATAAACCAGCACTGGAAGAAATCATGGAGAAGATCTCTACAGCCAATGTATATTTTCCCCTTGTGCTTAGATAGGTTGGAATAAAACACAGCCAAACACTGCAGAAGACCAACATGCTGAAGGTGATGAATTTTGCTTCATTGAAACTGTCAGGTAAATTCCTAGCTAGAAAAGCAGCAGAAAAGCTAACCAGAGCAAGAAAACCCATAAAGCCCAACACACAGTAGAACATGACTGAGTCTTCATTGCACTCTATGATGACTTCTTCAGACATTGACTGTGTATCAAAATCTGGATATGGTGGGGATGTTATCAGCCACAAAACACAAAAACTTATTTGAACAAAGAAGCAGGATAATAGAATGAAACTGACCATCCTTCCCCCCACCCATTTCCTTAATCTGGAACCAGGTTTGGTGGCCATGAATGCTAGAACCACAACAAAGGTTTTAGCCAATACACAAGAAACTGCCACAGAAAAGATGAGGCCAAAAGCTGGTTGTCGAAGGAGACACACAATTATATTGGGCCTCCCAACAAATAGAAAGACACAAAGGAAGGAGATGAGAAGAGAAACTAGAAGTGCATAAGTGAGATTCTGGTTGTTGGCTTTGACGATGGGAGTGTCTTTGTGTTTCATGAAGATTGTGATTACCAAAGTTGTCATTAAAGAAAAGCAAAGAGAAAGAACAGCTAAAATGATCCCCAAGGGTTCTTCATAGGACAAAAAAGTGATCCGCTTTGGAATGCATGTATTTTTTGTGGGATTTGGATATTGATCTTCTGGACATTGAGAGCAGTCATCTATGTCTGAAAAAGAATGCAGGGGAATTGATTAATAGGAATTATAGTGTTGTGTCATCATGGTTTAGTCCCATTATATTTGGGGATTTCCTACCCTTCTCCTTTGATATTTTTCCCTCTGGACATACATGGCAATCATAGCAACAAAACAACTGCCCTTC
>NW_020771210.1:0-14988 GCF_900518735.1 Pseudonaja textilis | reverse complement strand
TTCTATTCTATTCTATTCTATTCTATTCTATTCTATTCTATTCTATTCTACGGTTCAAGAAGTTGAGAAAATGGCAGCTTGTATTGGCCTTTGGAGCAGTGTCAACAATAACTTTTAACCACATTAGAGTTACTTGTGGAATGAATGGTAGGCTCAACTTGGAAGGGAAAACTGAATGGCACTTTGTACAACTAGCATTTTAGAGGCAGAGTTGCAGAGGCGTTTCTTCCTTCCTCTTAGTTGTGAGCCTGGTGTAGCAAAGGACTGTTCTTTTCCTTGACATCAGCACTCTTTATAAAAATGACGATGAGGACCAAAATAAGGATAATAATTCACAAGCAGCTACCTGTTTCAAAGCAAGTCATTGCCGAGCTTATGGCATGGAAATGGTTGTTCTAATTGGTACTACTTGTCAGCAAAGATTTTGGAAAGTTTGAGTGGAACTGCTAAAAATAACACACAGGAGAGAGAGGACTGATTGTTTTTGCCCATTTGTTTTCCCCGTGGTGCATTTTCTTGGGCGCTGTCCATTTTAGTCTTTATTATTGTTAGATTTTTATCCCACCTTTATTACTCTAATTAACTTATAGCAGTGAGTGTATGTAGTACTTCCTCCTCCTCCTATTTTCCCTGCAACAACAACCTTGTGAGGTGAGTTGGGCTGAGAGTGACTGGCCAAGTCACCTGGCCACCTTTCATGCTCAAGGCAGGACTAGAACTCATAATCTCCTGGTGATTGGTCCAAAGTCATCCAGCCATCTTTCATCCTCAAGGCGGGACTAGAACTCACAGTCTCCTATGATTGGCCCAAAGTTACCCAGACAGCTTTCATGCCTAAGGTGGGACTAGAACTCACAATCTCATAGTGATTGGCCCAAAGTCACCCAGGTGGGACTAGAACTCACAGTCTCCTATGATTGGCCCACAGAATTCACAGTCTCATAATGATTGGCCCAAAGACACCCAGGTGGGACTAGAAGTCACAGTCTCCTAGTGATTGGCCCAAAGTCACCCAGCCAGCTTTCATGCCTAAGGCATGACCAGTTCTTAGTCTCCTGGTAATTCACTCAGCACCTTAAACACTAAGAGACTTATAGATTTGAGTGTCAGGGAGATTTTTCCACACACTTCTGGTGAAACTGTGGCTTTCCTCTTATTGCTAGGATTCATAGGCAAAATGCTTCTTGGGGCAAGTTATGAAACAGAAGTTAACCTAGTGGGCTTTATATGCTACTTACTGTGCGGGTTGGTTTTTTGGGCATCTTGGTAGTTGAGTGGCTGCCTTTAAGGGAAGAGAGAAAGAGAAAACCAAGCAATAGAACATCTCTCTCTCTCTCTCTCTTTGTCTTGCTCTGTCTTTTTAGCCAGAGAAAGGCCAAGGCTTGAAGTTGTTAGGCAGCTGGTCTTTTAAATCTCAAGTCTGCTTTTTATTGTAGTAGTTAAGAACCTTGAAGTAAAAAAAAGTCCCCACAGAATAAATGTTACTAAAGCTCACTTCCTGTTCTATAAAACAGTCTTTATTCTACTCCCCCCCCCCAAACTCTAGCTAAGATATAGAATTATATACTCTAAATCTGCTTTATAATACAGGTGAGGTCTAGGCTTCATTCTAAAATGGAGCTCTCCAAATTCTGAACCATTGTAACTCAAAGTTGATGCTGAAGAACAGCAGATATCCAGGCCAGAATCAATCTCTCTCTCTCTCCCTCCCTCTTTCTCTCTCTCTCTCCATCTATCTTCTATCTATATCGAAAAGTGAAATACCACTCACGTGTCATCACAAAATCTCCAGAACCGTAAAGCCTCTACAAACTTGAAATTTGGCAAGAAAAGGATTTTTCGAAATGACCATCAGAGCATTAGTATTTCCTATATTATTATTATTATTATTAACATGCTCTGATGCTAAGGAGTTCTACTCCCCCTCCCCACCTTAAAAGAAATCTGTTCCAAATGCAAAACACAAGCAGAGGAGAGGAGTTTCCGTTTCCATTTTAGTTTCACAGCAGCAACCAGCTTTAGTACAGAACAGTTGAGCTAAGCCATGCCCAGGCTCCTTGCTGTCTCCTTTTTGCTCACACAGAAAATACTCTTTCAGTTTCCAAAGAGCCCTCAACTCTCTCACACACTGACAGGACACTAGCCAGATGAATACCGATGGATGCTGGTAGGCAGAGGCAGAATTCCACCCCCCTTATTTCCCTCTCCCCAAAAACTAAGCCCGACCACATCGCTTCGTAGTGAAGCACGAGTATCGAGCTAGTGTTACATAAAGCGAGGGCATCTGATTTTCCTTTCCTTATTCAGTGGCAACTTTATCCAGGTTGTGCCCAGATTTCTGAGAATCCTGCATTTGGGGAAGGATCTGATTGTAGTAAAGGGAGAATATTTGTACCTCAGGGTTGAAATGAGAGGTTCTCGGTGCTCTCCGAGCTTGGTTGGTTTCATTATCCAAACTAGGTAACATCAGAGCCGTGGTGGTGCAGTGGTTAGAATGCAGTACTACAGGCTACTTCTGCCGGCTGCCGGCTGCCAGCAGTTCGATCCTGACCGGCTCAAGGTTGACTCAGCCTTCCATTTTTCCGAGGTTGTTAAAATGAGGATCCAGATTGTTGGGGGAAAATGGTGACTCAGTAAATCACTTAGAGAGGGCTGTAATCTTAAATGCTATTTCTATCATCAGGGCTAGTAGGAGCCACTCATTCCATTCACAGTATCTGTGATATTGTTTTTTCTGAACACCAAGCCGTTCTTCCTTTGAGTTCCAAGAGAGATCTGATGATGTTACCTAGTTGGGTAATGAAACGTCTGCAAGGAAACAATCAAGCACAGGGAGCACCAAGATCCTCTCAGGTCTGATTAAAAATAATAATAATTACAATATCAGAAATTGGAAGTTGAAGTTGACAATAGACAAAACAAGAAGCAGAATGTGACTCCAAATTGGTTTGCAAAGTCACATTGTCTGACACACAACCAGATAACTTAGCCTACATACATAGCAATCGTTTTTTGGATTGTTTTTTTAAAAGCTTTTAGTTGTTTCCAAAAGGAGTTGAAACTTGTGTGAGATATTGGTGAAATGCCCGTCAAGGCCCTTTAATGTAGACTCCCTGCTGTAGCTCGGCGAAGTAATGAGATCTCACGAGGATGTGTTACTCCAGTGTAAGACTCCTCAGAACAGCAGGGGTTTTCTTGCTTAATTTGTTGTTGGGGATCATAGATCAGAACGATCCGATTTTGGCAAAAAGCAGCTTTTGGACCACAATAATTAGAATTAGAATTCTTTTATTGGCCAAGTGTGATTGGACAAACAAGGAATTTGTCTTCAGTACAAATGCTCTCAGTGTACGTAAAAGAAAAGATAAATTCGTCAAGAGCCAAGAATCATCAGGTACAACACTTAATAATAGTCATAAGGTACAATAAGCAATCAAATCATACTAGGAAACAGTCAATATAAATAGTAAGGATACAAGTGACAAAGTTACAGTCATGCAGTCACAAATGGGAGGGGATGGGTGATAAGGAGTGATGAAAAGATTAATAGTAATAGTAGTGCAGACTTAGTAAATAGTTGGACAGTGTTGAGGGAATTATTTGTTTAGCAGAGTGATGGTGTTCAGGAAAAAACTGTCCTTGTGTCTAGTTGTTCTAGGGTGCAGTGCATAAAGAAATGTCGCTGAAAGGAGGTGCTTTTGTTTTTTTCTAATGTATCCTGTTCTCAGGATGAAGTCAAGCAATTCATTAGGGGCTCCTTTCTACAGAAGAAAAGGCTGGTGACTCTCTTTGTAAGCCTTTTTGGGCAGGGGGATATGTATGTCAGGACTCAGTTTCCAAGGTTTAACTTGGTTTCCCGTGGGGAATTCTTGGGCTACAGTCCTGTGAAATTTTGGGGACAAAATGCTAAGTTTCAGTGCCATTCCTCCCTTTTTACATTTGTAGACTTCCCCCACTTTGACAATCATTTTAGGTAACTCACTTCAGTGATGTTGCACGTAGAACTTGACTTGGATTGTCCGAATTTGGTCTCTTTAATGAAGGCTTAAGGTATTGTGTGAACCCAGCTTCTGTAACTATTTCAGCAAGTCAGGTTCATGTAAACAATGCCTTAGCATGATGCGTGAACTTAGCCTTAATTTGGGTTGCCTAATTCGTTCCATCATCCAAGATGCTTTTAGTGTGAAGTCTTATCTTGGCTGCCTGTATCCAGGGTGGAATTTAAACATTGGAACTATTGAGGAAAACTGTGAGAAAAAAGGATTTTCTTCATTTTTTGACTTCTAGCCAGATCTTCATAAAAGCTCTGTAGCTTTGCATTTCGTGGAATCACCTGGTAGAATTGGGAAAAAAATAAAATAAAAAAACCACCCCATAATCTCAAAAACTGGTGAGTTACCTTGGAGACCTTATTAAACTGAGTGGATCATGGTCTAATTCTGTATGGGAATCTTCCCTTCATAAAATGCTAGAAAAGTATTATCCTTGGCATGGATTGATTTCAAAAATGATCTTTGGGTTGAGACACCGTCTTACGATCCTTCATACAGAAAAAACAACAATTCCTCAATTCTTCCACAGCTGGCCCATTTTGCCAAGTATCTGTTCTAAAATTTTAAAACTTAAACCTTCCCCCAAGATTAAAAAAAACAAAAAAAACTAACAACCCTCAAACATTGCATCTCCTTTAATTGAAATGCAGAAGTGAGTTTGTGTTAATTAAGAACAATACATGAAAGGGCAGTTGCCTTATTCACATTGCAATGCAGATGTTTTTCCAGTTCTCCCCAAAGGGTAAAATCGGGTTAAATGAAGAAGTTTGTGTATGAAAGGAATAGAATGTGCTCGTAGTAGAAATTTATTTCGAAGATGGCGCTTGCCATCTGCAGTTTGCATGGGCATATGGATAATGAATGTGTGTATGTGTGTGTTTGTACATATACATGCAACATACACACATACAGACACATACCATTCTAACACAGCCTGCCCTGTTGAACAAGACTATCTTCAGAGTTGGTTAATAATAATAATAATAATAATAATAATAATAATAATAATAATAATAATAATAAATGATTGGTGGCTTCTATTGTTCCGCTTAGGAGAACTGTTTGTTCCATATTATGTAAGAGAGTTTTGATACATTTTAAAAATCCAGAAGTAGTAATAAGATTGCAACTGTCCAACTGTCCAACATCTGGAGAGTAGATTGAGTTGGCATCTGGTCTTAGTATTTCTCACTATAGTGAGACACATTTCTATTGCGAATAACTGTTACAATTTGGAAATTTGCTCATAAAAAGAGCAGATGCATTTTTAATACAAACCAGTAGCCTTTTTGTTTTTAAAAAATTAAGGTTTAAAGGATTACTCTGCTTAGAAGATCCATTTTTTAAAAAATTGCAGAACAGTTCGTTGGCATTTGGATCAATGTTATTTTCTGTGTTTTTTGTTTTGTATTTATTTTGGTTTTGTCAGTCGCATTGGATGGATGGAAAAACTATCGTGCAAAATGATCCAAACACAAGTAATGCGTATGATTTGATTTATAGAGCAATAGCAACAACAAAAAAAGTTTATTAAGGGGTCTCCGGAGACTCCTTGCAATTTTTAAGTGGTTTTTGCAAAGGGGAAAAAAAAACCCTTTAAGAACCACTCAGTTTGATTCATCGATTTAAGTGCTGCAGCTTCAGTGAAAATGCTAGAACTCATGCTGATAATATGATGCATGCAATGCTATTTTTATGGATCCAGAACAAAGTGGTATTTAACAGATGAACAAAGTCGTAAGGGACCTTGGAGGTCTTCTAGTCCAACCCCCTGCCTAGGCAGGAAACCCTACATCACTTCAGACAAATGGTTATCCAATCTCTTAAAAACTTCCAGTGTTGGAGCATTACAACTCCAGGAAGCAAGTTGTTCCAATGATCAATTGTTCTCACTGTCAGGAAATTTCTCCTTATTTCTAAGTTGCGTCTCTCCTTGATTAGTTTCCACCCATTGCTTCTTGTCCTGCCCTCAGGTGCTTTGGAGAATAGCTTGACTCCCACTTCTTTGGGGAAGCCCCTTAGATGTAGGAACACTGTCATCATGTCCCTCCAAGTTCTTCTTTCCATTAAACTAAAGGGTTCCCCTCGCACATACATGCTAGTCGCTTCCGGCTCTAGAGGGCGGTGCTCATCTCTGTTACAAAGCCGAAGAGCCAGCACTGTCCGAAGACGTCTCTGTGACCATGTGACTGGCATGACTAAATGCTGAAGTTGCACAGAACGCTGTTTGTTACCTTCCCACCAAAAGTAGTCCCTATTTTTCTACTTGCATTTTTATGTGTTTTACAAACTGCTAGGTTGGCAGGAGCTGGGACGAGTAACAGGAGCTCACTCCGTGACGCGGCGCTAGGGATTCGAACCGTCGAACTGCCAAGCTTTCTGATCAACAAGCTCAGGATCTTAGCCACTGAGCCACCGCGTCCCCCTTCATTAAACTAGACCTACCCAATTCCTACAATCATTCTTCATATGTTTTAGCCTGTAGTCCCCTACATACAAAGTTGTGGCCTTCTGTGCATAATTGCTTGATCAGAGGGTCATGATGGATATTCTATTGCTTTCTGAAGCCACTGTCTAAATGGGTGTCCAGTTTACCCACCCAGTGGCAGGAGACTGATAAATCATATTACCTTGCCTCCATTGGTGTTTATATTCCTCCCCCCCCCCCCCCAAGTCAAAACATTCCCTGGATCACTGCTCTATTTTCGGGTCACCCAGCTTCCTTTTTAGAGAGATTGTTAGCATATTATCCATTTTCTTGCAGCCTTTCTGCAGATGTAGCCCAAATTAAGAGTGACATGTCATCATGTAGTAGACAACTTCAGCTTCTAGCAAGGTGTCAGCCCTTGGGGAATAGAACCAGACCAGGAAATGGACTTCGTTGGGAGAGTAGCACTCTTATTTGATTGAGATGGGGTCTCAAATGAATTCTTGCTAACTAGATTGCGTTTTACCTTCCCTGTATCTTACAACCCAATAAATCAGAGAGGAGCCTTCCTGGGTTTCTTCCAAATACAGGTGGTGCTTGACTTACAACAGTTCATTTATTTATTTATTTTATTTATTGATTTGATTTGATTTGTTAATCACTTACAAGATAATAGATATAAGAATAAACAAGAGTATGAATACAGGAAATAGGTACAAATAAATGGGGACAATAGGCACAATTGTGCACTTATGCACACCTCTTACAGACCTCTTAGGAATGGGGTGAGGTCAATAGTGGATAGTTTAAGGGTAAAGGAGTGGGGGTTAGAGGATGTGACAACAGAGTCAGGTAGTGCATTCCAGGCATTGACCACTCTGTTGCTGAAGTAATACTTTCTATAATCAAGTTTGGAGCAGTTTACTTTGAGTTTGTATCTGTTGTGTTGCTCTTGTATTGTTGTGGTTGAAGCTGAAGTAGTCATTGACTGGTAGGACATTGTAGTAGATAATTTTGTGTCCTACGCTTAAGTTCCACTGTAGGTGGTGTAGTTCTAGGGTGTCCAAGCCCAGAACCTCAAACCTGGTGGTATAGGGTATTCTGTTGTGAGCAGAGGAGTGTAGTACTCTTCTCGTGAAATACTTAGTATTTAAATATTTAGCAATAGCAATAGCACTTAGATTTATATACCACTTTACAGTGCTTTACAGCACTCTCTAAGCAGTTTACAGAGTCAACCTATTGCCCCCAAAACAATCTGGGTCCTCATTTTACCTACCTTGGAAGGATGGAAGGCTGAATCGACTTTGAGCCTGGTGAGATTCGATCTGCCAAATTGCAGGCAGCCAGCAGTCAGCAGAAGTAGCCTTTAGTACTGCACTCTAACCACTTTGCCACCATAGCTCATTTAGTTACAACTTCACTAAAAAAAGTGCCTTGACCATTTTTCACGCTTACGGCCATTGCCACATCCCCGGGATCACCTGAGGCAAATTTCTACAAATCTGCATAGGTCATTCAAGGCATCCGGCCATCCAGCATCCTTTTCGAGTGCTGTCTTTTTGGTTTTCTCAATATTTCTGCAAATCTGTTGAAGAAGAAAATGCTAAGTGCTTGAAAAAGCAGAATCAATCTTTGCATGCTTTCTTCTCTGTCATTTTCGTACTTTCTCTCCCTTCAACTTATCCTCCTATTCTTTGTTCTCTTGTTCATTGTCTGCCTTCGGGGGAAATTTTTTTTTTTTGGTCAAAGTGTTTCATTTCGGGGTGTGAATGTGTGCGTGTGTGTGTGTGAGGAGGCGGTGCGTATTTCAACTCTAGCGAGTGTACTTCCTCTAATGTGCTCCGTTTGTGGAAGTCGGCTTGCATCTGGCATAGGGAACATTGAAATAACGATAACAAATGGTGCCATTTAAAAGCCTAGCAGGGGCCAAAAGAATAGCAGGCAGTTACAAAGGAGAGAACTGGAAGGAGGTAGACTATGAGTAATGCTGTCTGTAGAACTTACAAATCCTCCAGATCAGACAGTTTTCAGGGCACTACTGTGCTATCAAAAACAGATCTTATTCCAAGACTGGCTCACTGCGGTTGGTGGTTGCGGATGAATGCGTTGGAACTGTAGATGAACAGATGGGAACAGTGTGCTGCAGCCACCCAAAACAGCGGAAGCAATCCTAGGCTGCATGAATAGAGGGATGGAATCAAGATCACGTGAAGTGAAAGGCAATGGTTGCAAGTTGAGCAGTATCTGTAGTTCCCACAAAGAGAAAGCGGAAGCAGTATGCTCAGTCCCATATTTGGGTAGGCCAGGTTGCCCTGATAGACTGGTCTCACTGGAAAAACACTAAATCCCCTCCTTGGTACAGCTGACAAAGCGAGGAGAGTCCGTGGCCTAGAGCAGGGGTCGCCAACCTGTTGGACCTCAGGGACCGCCAAACTCATAATTTTAAATCCCGCGGACCAGAGACCCTGGGAAAATCCCCCCCACAAAAGTCTGTAGGAAAATTCCCCACTCTGTTTACCTACCGATCGATCATTCTTTATTTTTGGGACCACAAGATATCATCTCCAGCTCTGTTCTGGGGGGGGGGGGGGGGGGGAGGAGAGAGACTTTTGGCTTCATGCAAGGAAAGCAGCAGAAGCAGCAGAAATCTTTCTTTCTCTCTCCCAAACTCCGCCAGAAATGAGTCTTTGTGAGACTTGTCATGCTGGCGCAGCCTCTTGGAGCAAGGAGGCCTTGCAGGGTCCCAAAGACTCATTTCTGGCAGAATTTGGGGGAGAGAAAGAAAGATTTATGCTGCTTTCCTTGTGTGCAGCCAAAAGCAGAAGAAGAAAGAAGTGGAAAGAAGCAGCCCGGTGGCCAGGCGAGGTGCGTGGGGTGAGGGGGGCACGTTCCTCCCCTTTGCCCTTCCCCCTCCCCTCACTACCTCGTGTTGTTTACAATGCAAGCGACACAAGCCTTGTGTTCCCACGGTCCATGTGGGCGGCGCAGCCTTATGTTCCTGCGCAGCCTTGATTAATTGCTTTGGGGGTGACATTTCTCTGCAGACCACCAAAGTTAATACATCCGCGGACCACCACTGGCCTAGAGGTTAATACATCTGCCTAATATGAAAGCAGCCTAGGTTCGAATCCCAGCATTGATCACTCAAGGGATCCCTATGAGGGATCTCAGTGAAGAGAATGATTTTTTCAGGTGTTTTAGCTTATTTCGTTTTTGCAGAGACTTACAAGTCAGAGCTCAAAAAGAGAGAGCAAAATACAGGTAGTCCTTGGCTTTACGGCCACCATGTGTGCCCAAAATTTCTGTTGTTAAGTGAGACATTTGCTAAGTGAACGTTATCCCATTTTACGACCTTTCTTGCCTCAGTTGTTAAGGGAATCACTGCAGTGGATTAGTTAGTAGGGGAGGGTGTCATAAGTCACTATTTTTGGTCAGTGCTGTGTTGTAACTTTGAACGGTCACTAAATGGATGGTCGTAAGTCAAGGACTACCTTTAGAGACAGAGAGAGGCCCTTGGTGGACTAGTGAAGTCATTTTCTCCTTGGCTTATTGTCAGGATTCCGCCATTTACCCCAATTAAATAATGAGTCTTGAGCCAAACTTCCAAAACTTCAAAAGGATCTATTGGAAGTTAACATGTCCAGCACTGCCTAGGTGTAGCCAACTCTTGAGACACGTCATTCATTGTCACCCTTGACCCTGATTTTCCCCCCACCCCCTGGGTGTATCGTAATTCATATTCTCCAATGGGATGCATCCATAGCCAAGAGTCATCAATCATGCTCTCCAGTTAGAATTTTGCACCTTCAGTCACCTAGTTACTATCTTTGAAAAACTATGTATGGAATGAACTTCTGATTTCCAAGCTGCCGCACTGCTCTTTCAAACCCCTTTCCCCTCACCCTTTCTGTTGGCAACTCTAAAAAGTCCACTGAAATATTTTATGAGTTGACACTTATTGTACTTCCTGGATATTTTCTAAGCTTCAGATGGTGTGCTTAAGACATTTTCTACATCTCTGATAGACCAAAACTTTTTTTTATATGAGTTCAAACAGCAACAAAAGGTATGTCTGTTTTGCTGTCGAAGGTCTTACCTCATTGAGCTTGGAGGATGATCTTCCAAAATGTTGGGTCAAGGCCAAGAAGGTGAACAGACTGGATGGAATCTCTGTTTATGGTTTTGCATTCCCCCTTCTCTCCCCCTAAACACTCCAATTTTATTCTATTTTTCTCTCTCTTGGAGCCTCTGCAAATTCTTCGTGTCTCCAGGCAGTTTCTGACCACAGTTAATAGCTATTTTGGCCGTGCTCTGGGATAGCAGCTGGCAATCGCAATCTTACCGATCACTGCTTTTCTGATGTGTACAGATTCCTGCCTCTCAAGAGTCCATGTTTGGAGGCTTCCCTCCCAAACCTTCTCTTGTTTATCAGCAAGAAATAAATATATTTGTTAGCGCCAAACAAATGGCTCAGTATAATAGCTGCTTTGGCAGAACGTTTCGGATGAGAATGGGATGTCATCATCATTGAAGCAGGCATACAGAAAGACATACGGGGGAAAAAAAATCTTGAATTTCAGTCTCAAATAGCTCTTCAAGACCCTTTAAGCAGACACTTCCAAATGTTGGTGAAATCGTTTCCTGCCAGAATTGAACAGTGATTGTTTGACTACATTTATTCCAATGTAGTTATGCTTTTAATTTTTTTCCAGTTGGGATAGACAAAAACTGCATCCAGTTTTGGTCACCACACTATAAAAAAGATGTTGAGACTCTAGAAAGAGTGCAGAGAAGAGCAACCAGGAGGATTAGGGGACTGGAGGCTAAAACATTGAATGGTTGCAGGACCTGGGCCTGGCTAGTCTAGTGAAGAGAAGGATCACGGGAGACAGGAGAGCAGTCTTCCAATATTTGAGGAGCTGCCCACAGAGAGTGGGTCAAGCTATTTGCCAGTGTACCCAAAGGCCAGACAAGGAACAATGGATGGAAACTGAACAAGGAGAGATTCAACCTGGAAATAAGGAGAAATTTTCTGACAGTGAGAATTATCAACCAATGGAACAGAAGTTGCCTTTGGAAGTTGTAGGCTTTGCAGACTGAAAACTAGCCCTATTTCATCACTTCCTGTTTTTCTGAAAATACCGGAAGTGACGAAACAGGGCTAGTTTTCAGCCTGCAAAGCCTGCAGAAGCCTGCAGAAGCCTTCCTCAAGCCTTTGGGAGGCCAAAAAAGGTTCAAACTGGCCAAAAATCAGCTGTGAGGCGCAGTGCAGGTAAGGGGGTGGCGGGGGTGCGTGCACATGCGTAGGGGGCGTGGGAGGGCGCAAATTGCCTTCTGTGTGCTGGCATGCGAGCACAAGTGTGCAAGCGCATGCACAAGTTTTGACACAGGAGTCCAAAAAGGTTAGCCTCCACTGTCCTAAACGCTATTTGAGGCTTTCCCAGTGGGTTTCAGACGAGCGAAATCAATGAGGGCTCCCAAAATTTGCTTAAAGACCAAGCAGTTCATTTAATGGCTGCACGATGTGCTGAATGGTAAAAATGTTTGTAAAATTGGTCTGGTCACGTGATGACACCCTTAATGTACGTATTACTTTGTTACCGAAATCCAGGCAATCCAAGTTAGTTCAAAGTGGTTCAAGTGCTGTTGAAACAGGTGACTTGGAGCATGGAAGCCCCAAGAAACGTATAATCCTGATAGAAAATCTATAAAGCTGGTATGTGGAATGGATTGTTTCCTTTAAATTGACTAATTTTGTTTTTAGGAGAGACGGTGTTCGGAGCAAGATCCGTGCCCTGAACGTAATGCAAGCTCTTCTATTTTTCTCATTCTCGTACCACTCCGTTATCATTTTAATCTGCTTCGTGAGTTGCTTCTGACCCCCTCACCTTAGCCCCCCCCTGCATCTAAAGAGGCAATGCCACTGCTGTGGCTGGTGGGAAAATTGCTTTTGGTGTAAACAGAGGGCTTTGCCGGCCTTACCCCCAGTAGCATTTTTTTTAAAACAACCTGCAATCTGGAGCAAACTAATAGCTTCTGTCAGCCAGACAAGTGATTATTACTCGGCCTGAAATTAATTCTCTGTTTAATGTGGAATTCTGGAATCTTGGCTCAAGGCCCAGGGTTGCAGACAATGGGGGAAGCAGCAGCCAAACATGAAAAAAAAAGAAGGACCCCAGTTTTCCTCACCTAATAAAAACTCCCAACAGTTGTTTGTAAAGCTTCTTGGGTTAAGGCTCATTGGTGGAAATGTGATCGTTTCCTTTTGGGTTTTCAGGAGAAGGCAATGCCTAACCGGCGTTGGCCATGGGAGAGATTGGATGGAAATTTGTTCTTTGTTCTCCTGGGAGATCTATTCATCTCCCATCTCTGGATACTGGCAGGTGTCTGCCACAGGGCCAACTTTACAATTGCAGTGTTGGTGAATTGCATTAACTCACCCTAAATCAGGTATATACGGAATTCTATTAAGCTAAATCCCCTCTGGCATCGTCTCCCTATCATCGTGGCTAGATATTTGCAGGCTAAGGGGAACCGTAGATGGGCTGGCAGTTCTATTAGGGGAATGATGGTTTAGAGACAATAACGTTTGCCTTTGGCCTGTGGTCCTGCAGTTGCCTCTGTCAAGTGTGGCTTTACTCCCCTTCCTACTCTTCTTTCTGTCTTGCTCGGTCTTCATTATTATTATTATTTTTTTCTCCTCGTAGTGCTTGCTGAACCAAAAAATAAAAATAAAAAAAGCTTTGCAGATGGTTCTTCATTCTAGGTCAAGAGGGGAGAGAAGATGGCTTGCAGCCGTTAAGTGCTAGACGGAAAGATCAAATGGTTCTGCATCTTTTTATCATTGCATAATGTTCTTGGAAAATGATGTTCTTGGTGACTGCTCCAAAATGAACAGAGATAATGAAAACGCGGAGTCTCGTCTTAGCCCATTTTCTGGTGAGTGGTTTCTGTCTCCTGCCTTCAATGGAATTGAGGTCAGCTGCCCTGCCATCTTATAGCATCTAGCTCAAAACTCCTACGTGGCTGCATGAGGTTCATTGACTGATTGGAAGTAGGAGAGGGAAATTAACAGTGGCTAAGGGTGAGGATGATGATGGTTGAAATCTCAACAGAACGGTTGAGTTTCATGTGTCGGGGGGAACTCTTAAGGTCCTGAATACTGAATACACTATAACGGAGCTGGAAGGGACTTTCGAGGCCTTCTAGTCCAACTCCCTGCTCAAGCAGGAGAGCCTATACCCGTGATGATGAACCTATGGCACGCGTGCCACAGATGGCACACGGAGCCATTTGTGCTGGCACGCGAGCTGCAGGCAAACTTACCTCATTGGGCATGCGCGTGCCTCACAGCTGATGTTCGGCTGGTTTGAGGCCTTTTTTGGCCTCCCAAAGGCTCAAGGAAGGCTTCTGCAGACTTCCGCAGGCTTCTGCAGGCTTTGCAGGCTGAAAACTAGCCCTGTTTCATCACTTCCTGTTTTTCTGAAAATACCAGAAGTGACGAAATGGAGCTAGTTTTCGGCCTGCAAAGCCTGCAGAAGCAAAATGTAAAATCACCGAACTGGTAGGTACACCAGTCGGATCTCACTCCTGGTAGAAACTAATCAAGGAGAGAAGCAACTTAGAATTAAGGAGAAATTTCCTGATAGTGAAAACAATTAATCAGTGGAACAACTTGCCTCCAGAAGTTGTGAATGCTCCAACACTGGAAGTTTTTAAAAACATGTTGGATAACCATTTGTCTGAAATGGTATAGGTTTTTCTGCCTAAGGAAGGGGGTTGGACTAGAAGACCTCCAAGGTCCCTTCCAACTCTGTTATTCTATGCTTTTTCTATTCTATACTTCTATACTAGCTTTCAAACCTAGGTAGAGTCAGCCAAGTACTGTGTCCTGCTACCAGATTGTGAGCTTGAATGGAAATTGAAAGAGAGAGATAACTGGATTTCATATTGCCACGATCAGAGACTGAATTTCAATGACACATAAATGACCATACCATGCAGGGATTGTGGGAGTTGAAGTCCAACACATCTGTTAGATTTTATGAGTCATTAGAGCAGAAATGTCAGGTATGCTTGATTGCAAACAAGGGAAAAAAAAAGAATCAATACTTTAATGGGAAATCTATGCTGGGTTTTTCCAGCAGTGTGTACATCTATATATTTGCTTGTACCATCACCTGGTACAAACTGCGTGATTGAACATTATCATTTGTTATGGACTGATTAATATAGAACACTATGCCATGAAGTGATTTGTTTGGTTGTAAGTGAGCAGGATGTGTAAAACAGCTGATTGAGCAAACTAGGATGAAGAGATCTATGCTTAGCAGATTTAAGACTTGTGGACTTCAACTCCCAGAATTCCTCAGCTTACATGAGTGGAGGGGGAATTCTGAGAGTTGAAGTCCGCAAGTTTGAAGACCCCTGATCTACAGTATCTATCTCCACATTTCCATATCTATCTATCTATCTATCTATCTATCTATCTATCTATCTATCTAT
>NW_020771209.1:0-14990 GCF_900518735.1 Pseudonaja textilis | reverse complement strand
TTAATGTACATTAGCGGACTATTTCTTTTTCCTTTTTTTAATTGAGGTTTTTTCTTTTTTCTTTTTTTTTTTTTCTGGCTGGACTAAGGTGTGGAATCTGAAGAAACTTATTTTTCTTGGTTTTTGTTTTGTTTTTTGTTTTTTCTCTTTTTCTTCTTCCCTTCTTCCTTTTTGGCTTTGTCTTGTTTATTATTATTATTGGGTTTTTATTTTTACTGTTACTTTTTTTTTATGGTTTTTTTTTTTCTTTTTTTATTGGACTAAGGTCAGGAAGAATTTGAAGAATTTTTTTTTCTTTTTTTCTTTTTTTCTCTCACTTTTGGCTTTTTTATTGTTGGCCTTTTTACCTTGGATTAAAATTTCATATTTTTTTTCTCTTTTTTTTGTGGATTAAAATTTGAAAAAACTTGAAGAGTTGGAACCACTTAAAATGAGTAAGAAATTTATATCTTCGGGTGCCTCTATGTCTGCTTCTGCCTCCCCACCATCTGGACAGCGTTCAATTCAGACATTGTTAAAGCAAGATAAAGAGAAAGAAAAAGAACAAGAAAGAGTATCCTTCCAGATGATTATGCAAGGAATTCAAGATCTTAAGGTAAAAATGGATACTATTGAACAAAGAACAGGTAGGATGGAACAGATGATGGAAAAATATGAAGAGAGACTCCAAAATGTTGAAGAGGGAGGCAAACAAAGAGAGGAGAAAATTGGAAATATCGACAATAGATTAACAGCGATTGAACAAGAAAAAAGTGAGATGTTGAAGTGGGAGTTGGATAGAGCAGAATTTTATCTTAGATTCCAAAATATAGAAGAAGAAAAAGGACAAGATTTGGTTGCGATAATGGTAGGAATCTTGGCGGAGGCGCTCGAGATAACAGAAGAGAAGATGATGGATGGAATTGATGAGATATATCGAGTTTTTACAAGATATGCGATGAGAAATAACCTACCCAGAGAAGTTCATATTAGATTTATTAAAAAATCTTTGAAGACACAAATATTGCAAGTAGCAAGAGAGAAGCCACTGAAATACAAAAGTAAAGAAATTTTGGTTTTAAAACAAATACCTAGAAGAGTGAGAGAGATGAGAAGAGAATACCGATTCCTGACTAAAAGGTTATTGGAAAAAGAGGTGTCTTACAGGTGGTTGATTCCAGAAGGATTGATGTTTACGTGGCAGGAACAGAGACATAGAATTGATTCAATTGAGAAAGCAGAACTGTTTTGCGCAGAGGTTTTTGGAGGCAGAGAAGGAGGAGCAGGAAAGGAGGTCCCATCAATTGAATCTCAAGAGGAACAAATGGAGGTTGGAAAAGAAGAAGGTGCAGTAGGTGGACAAGTGGATATTAAAGATCAACGTGAGGCAAGACCCACGAGAGTGGTTAAATCTAAATATAAAGCATAATTATGGAAGAAAAAAAATTGATTACAATGAATATAAATGGACTGAACTCAGCTGCTAAGAGAAGGAAGATTTTCCATAAATTAATGAAATTAAGGTTCGACATAATTTGTTTACAAGAAGTTCATATTAAAAAGCAACATGAACAATTGTTATTACAACCAAAATTAGGGAAATTGTTTACCTCTTTGACACAATCCAAGAAAAGAGGGGTGGTTTTATATATTAAAGAGGCCATTCCAGCAAAAATGATTTATACAGATGATGATGGGAGAATATTAATGGTAGAAATAATGGACAATAATAGAAAGATACTTTTGATTGCAATTTATGCACCGAATGATAAACAGGAAGAATTCTATAGAAAATTACATACTAAGACTGCCGAACTTGACTATGCTAATGTAATTATGATGGGAGACTTTAATGGAATTGTGGATAATAGACTTGACTATATTGCAACAACAGTAAAGCATAACAGGAAAATTCTTCCTAAATCCTTTTTTAAAATGATAGATGAATTAACTTTAAAAGACATATGGAGAGAAAGAAATGATAAATCTAAGCAATTTACGTTCTATTCAAATAGGCATCTATCATGGTCCAGACTGGATATGATTTGGATCTCAACAGATTTAATGTCTAGTATTCAAGAAGTAAATATTGAAACAAGTTCTTGGGCTGACCATAACCCATTGACAATTGAATGGAAGGGACAAAGGAAAAGATCGAGATGGACATTAAATAATTCTATTTTAAAGGATAAGGAATTTATACAATGGATGGAGAAAGAATTGGCCTTCTTCTTTAAAGAGAACAGAAAAGAAGACACCTCAATACAGAATGTTTGGGACACAATGAAGGCCTATGTTAGAGGCTTGATAATAGACTATACAAGAAAAAAGAACAACAGGAAAAGGCGAACTCTTAAAGCCTTGGATGATGAATATAAGGGACTTGAAAAAGAATTACAGAAAATGCCACACAGAAAAGATGTTAAAATGAAACTGGATATAACTAAACATAAAATGGATTTAATAGAGAAAGAAGAACTGGCACAGAAAATTAGGAATGCTAAACAGAATTATTTTGAGGATGCAAATAAGCCAGGTAGATGGCTAGCGTACAAATTGAGAAAGGAGAAAGAGTCGAGGAAAATACCGCAGTTAATAGACGACCAAGGTAAAATTTGTTATGGCAGCAAAGAAAAAAAAGAGATTATTTATGATTTTTATAAGCATTTGTATAAGAAAGAAGACATTGATGAGGAGAAAGTTAAACAATACCTACAGAATGCAAATCTACCTAAGATACCTAAAGAGATTGAAGAAATGCTAGAAAGTAATATAACAATGATGGAGTTAAGTCAAGCACTTAAGAAACAAAATAATGGAAAGGCACCAGGTCCAGACGGGTTTCCTGTAGAATTTTATAAAATCTTTCAAGAATCACTGTGTATTCCACTGTTAGAAGTTATGAATGAAGTTATGTTAAAAAAGATGATACCTAAAACATGGTCAGAGGCTTACATTACACTTATTCCAAAAGAGGAGGCGGACCTACTGCAAATCAAGAATTATAGACCGATTTCTTTATTAAATGCAGATTATAAAATTTTTGCTTCAATATTAGCAGAAAGACTTAAAAAGTACTTGAATAACTTTATCCACCCAGACCAAAATGGGTTTTTGCCAAAGCGACAAATCAGAGACAATATGAGAGTAATTCTGGACACCCTGGAATACTATGAGGCACATCCTGAAAAGCAAATGGCTTTGATATTTTTAGATGCTCAAAAGGCATTTGATAACGTGAATTGGAGATTTATGTTACTTTTAATGGAACAGATGGGCTTTGCTAGAAGATTTATTCAGGCAATAGAAGCAATTTATAATGAACAAACAGCTAAGGTAATGATGGAGGGAGAATTTACAGATCCTATTAATATAAGAAAAGGCACAAGACAAGGTTGTCCTCTTTCTCCCTTGATATTTGTATTGACTTTGGAAGTGTTGAACAGAAATATCAGAGAAGATAAAACTATAAAAGGAATGAAAATTAAAAAGGAAGAATTTAAACTACAAGCCTTTGCAGATGACCTAGTCTTTATCTTGGAAGACCCTATAGAAACAGCCTCGAAACTGTTGGAAAAGATAGAGGTCTATGGGGAGGTGGCTGGTTTGAAAATAAATAGAGATAAAACAAAGATTTTGTCAAAGAATATGTTGCTGAAACAAAGGGAAGAGTTGGCAGAACTGTTAAAAATTCAAGTTACAAACAAGGTTAAGTATCTGGGGATATATTTGACATCAAGATGTAGTACATTGAAGGAGAATAATTATATTAAACTTAAACAACAGATAGCTCAAGACTTGAAAAAATGGGAGAACTTACAATTGTCATTAATAGGAAGGATTTCAACAATTAAGATGAACATTTTACCCAGAGTCTTATTTTTGTTTCAAACAATACCAATTAGGCTTGGAAAAGAATATTTTGAGGATTTAAATAAAATTGTTTTGAAGTATATATGGCAAGGTAAGAAAGCAAGAATAAAGTTAAAGCTTTTACAGGATGCTAGATTTAGAGGAGGGTTTGGACTGCCTAATTGGGAGTTGTACTACCAAGCTGCAAACTTGACGTGGGTTAAAGAATGGATAACATTAAGGAAAACCAGATTGTTGACATTAGAAGGTCATGATTTGTTGTTGGGCTGGCATGCTTTTTTATGGTACAAGGGAACTAAAACACAGGGGTATTTTAGAAGGCATTATATACGGGAGTCTCTGTGGTTGAATTGGGAGAAGATAAAAAAACAGTGTTATTTGAAAATTCCAGTTTGGTTATCGACGATAGAAGCGTTTTCTTATCCTATAATCTATAAAAAGGAACAAACAGTTAACTATGGGGAATTATTAGATGAAAAGGGTGAACTTAAATCGATGCAAAAATTGGAAGAACAAGGTATACGGATGAATTGGTTTTCATATTTGCAAATATATTCAAAGTACTATGAGGATTCCAAAGCAGAGGGATTTTATGATAAGCAAACTGACTTGGATAAGATTTTGATGGGTAC
Source organism: Pseudonaja textilis (assembly GCF_900518735.1). Next base: position 10,506 of record NW_020771209.1, on the reverse strand, counting down.
TGATGAAAAGGTGATTAAAAAATTGTATGGTTATTTATTGCAAATTAAGCTTGAGGAAGAACAAGTTAAAGAAACTATGATTGCGTGGGGGAGGAATTTTGGATATGGGATTGATTTAGAGAAATGGCAGAAATTATGGTCGCAAAATTATAAAATGACAATGTCTACAGCCTATAAAGAAAACTTGTATAAGATGTTTTACAGGTGGCATTTTCCCCCGACAAGGATAGCAAGAATGTTTAAGAACAAATCCGAAAAATGCTGGAAATGTCATCAGAAACCTGGTTCATACTATCACATGTGGTGGACTTGTGAGGATGCTAGAAAATATTGGACTAAAATCCACATGTGGCTGGAAAAAATGACAAAGAAGCATATAGACTTGAAACCGGAGTTTTTTCTATTGGGAATACTACCAGATACTTATAGTAAAGAGTTGAAATATTTGATTGTAAATGTATTGACTGCTGCTAGGATTGTATTTGCAAAAAATTGGAAAAATGAGAAAATTCCATTGCAAGAAGAAGTTGTAAAGAAAATTTTGGAATGTGCTGAGATGAGTAGATTGACTTTTGAAATTAGAGAGCAAGAAGATAAACAATTTTATTTAGTTTGGGATCTTTTCTATCAATGGTTGAATGATGAAATATTAAAATATAAAAGTTAGATAATAAGGAATAATAATGACTTTATTTTCCCTTTCCTTTTATTGGTTTTTGATACTATATTTATATAATAGTTTTCTTTGTTTCTTTCTTTTTCATATTTGGGATAGAATTGGTATGATTATAAGATTTGTTTTAGAATAAAATATTTAAAATATAGTTATCTCATAAAGGCATGACCGAATAAAAGTTTAGTCAAATTTTTTTTTTTTTTTCTTTAATAGAGATACTAGGATTTATAAATTTGTATTGATAAGAGTATTATATAAAGTAACTGTAATTGTGACTATGAGGTGAATGCACAAAACCGATGGACCAACCGACTTACGGTGTGTACAAAAATATGGGGGAGCTGATACTTTTATGTTTTGTTGTTGTGTTTTTTATGTTAAAAAAATAATAAAAATTTATATAAAAAAAAAAAAAGATGGAGAAGAATGCAGCTGGATGGGGGGAAGGTGGGATTGGGTCTTAATTAATCAACCTCCTCCAGTGTGATATTTCCCCATTATCACTGAAAAAGCTAAAGTGGTTTCCAGGAGCAGGCTATTCCATAATATTGAGGCCCACACAGAGACACACTTTTTAATAGACTCAACCCCTCTCTTTCCAGAAAGTGGGGAACCACCGATAATTTTGCCAAGGAAGATCAGTTTGAATGGGCTGACTCAAGTTGGAACAAGCAGCCCCGGAGGTGGCATTATTATTTCTCCTCCCCTTAGGATACTTATGGTTTCACCTATTTTTAGGATATCCAACAAAGTGGATATCCTACAAGATTCCAATGGAAGATGCACCGCCTCTCTCTAAAGCTTTTTCCATGCTAGAAAAAGGTAAGTCTCAAAGTATTATGAAATGTGAAAACATAAACTTCAAATTAGATGGCATCATCTGATCCTTTCCTTGCATGAAGGAAAATAATTTTCTCACCTACCAGGTATTTTTTTCTAAAAAATCTTTAGTATTTCTGGACATCCATCAACAGCGTGAAATTTGAATTTTTTTATTTGCAATCATCATAAATACATGGCAGCTGTCAATGTCTGAATTTTCATCATGTGACCATGAAGATGCTGCTATGGTCCAAAGGGTGAAAAACATTCATAAGTCACATTTTTTGCAATGCCATTGTAACTTCAAATGGTCACTAAACAAATGGTTGTAACTTGAAGATGACCTGTAATTACTTAAGAAGCAGTCCAGAACTGCAGGTCTAAGTTCACCATTCATGATCAAAGTCAGGAACTAGTTATTTTTCTCCTTATTTATGAATTCCGGTATCATCCGCCATTCGGGAATATGATATTTGTTTAAACTGATGGAAAATTAAGAAGAGATGATAATATTTTAAAAGAACCATATATTTTTTCCACCCAAACTTCCCATCTTCTTATATGATTTACTCAATGGAAACCTGTCTCTCTTTGAACGACCAAGGTAACTCTGAGAGAAATAAATGACTCCTAGTCCATGTGCCAGAAAACATACACATGTTGAACTGTGTGTAGTTTCCTTGAGGACAGAAGCAAACTGAGTACAATGTGTCAGAGGTCAGCTGAAATATTTTATTTACTGCAGCCCCTTTCAGTTTGTGCAGCTTAGAGTCTCTGTAGGATTTCCCAAACCAGGTGCAAGTTTTCATTACAAAGCTCTCTCCCTAGTGGTAATTTTAGTCAACAGGAATACATCTGCAAATTTCTGGAGTTTTTTTTTAGTCCAGAGGAATGATAGCAATAGATCTGTGCAACAGATCTTACTTCAGAAATTCAGTCCTTCAGCGAGTTTTCAAAAGTCAATAGGAGCAAATCAGGAAGGTGAATAAACACAGTACAGACCACCATTAGTAGAAGGGCCACCTTTTAGAGATTTGAAGCTGGAAGTTTTAGGAAACTGAATCTCTCTATATGGGTGTTCTGTCCTTATTGCTGAGGTAAACGTAGCTATAAACTCCCAGGTTCAGTCCTTATTAACATGATGTTTTATCATTCCTTGTTGACATCTTATGCTATTTTGCTACTATGTGGTTTTTACTATGCGGTTCATTCTAGGGAATACCCCTTACCCTGAGGGGAATCATACACTCTTACAGTTCACTTTATTTGGTAACTTGCCTTTAGGATGGCTAGATTTATTGATTATGTTTATGTTACGCTTATGTTTAAGACAAATGAATAGACAGAGAAATGAAACCTTGCAAAGTAATGCTACAGCAGCCCAATCATATTTTAAAGTACCATTAGTCTTTTGAAATGTTTTTCAAACTGGGCCTTACAAGGAAAGCAGCTCCCTGCAATGCGTTAAAACAACCCACTATTTTCAGGGAGCTGCACAAATCTGAAAAAAGGATGCTGCTACTTTAAAGAGTCGACTCATTCATGTGATGCTTAATCAGACACAGCATTTTTTCAAACTTAAGAATCCAGGCTGCTTTAATGAATAGCACAGAGTTGGGTGTTCATAGTTGTGTGAGGTCTAAGGCAGATGTTCCAAATTAATTTCAAAGTATGCACAGTTCTAATCTTTAGCCTGATTGTCACTAGTAGTGATTATGTAGTTGCTATATGGGTGTTGAGTAAGGAATGAATATGCTATGCACAGAAGACAAGCAAAAATGTTCCATGCAAGCCTAAATCAACCAAGCCTACTTTTCCCCCCTACATAGCGAACAACTGTTGAATCTCGAGGAGTACAGCTTTTCTTTGAACACTTTGGAAGAGGTAATCCCTTTAAATAATACCCTTATCTGATAGAATTTGTGGGGGTTCCCTCCCTCCTCCCAGATCTTACAGCCTTATCAAGGCAGAAGGGTGCTCCTGGGAGGGGTCCAAGTGAAGAACACTAGTAGAATATATGTTCTATTAACTATGGAGTGACCCTGTGTTCTCCATAGAGTTGCTCAAGGCATGAAGGCATTCCAAAGCAGCCCCCTATATCTGGCCATAGTGACCTAGAAAGATGTTTGGAAGCAGATCTGCTTCCTACTGCTTCTTAGTGGGCAATGGGGAATCACTCATGTATTTTATCAAGAAAACCATATGGATAGACAAGATAAACCGACTGATGATATAGTGCTGGATGACAGGCCCCTTGAGTTACCTATTTATTTATTTTTAAATTATATTGCCATCTACTCATTCACAGTGACTCAAGGAAGTTTACAGGAGATTAAAAACACAATATAAAAGAAATAAAAATAAATAATAAAAACAATAAAATAATAATCCCCATCCTCCCACCTTGTTGACAACATGTACTCATACCAGCCATTTAATGGGCTCCATCCCATTCTGGGTTCCCCGGCCCGCTGGAAGAACCATGTCTTCAGTGCCTTCTGAAAGAGTGTCAGAGTGGGGGCCAGTCTACTTTTTGAAGGGATGATGTTCCAGAGGGAGGGAGCCACCACAGAGAAGGCCCTTCTTCTAGCACCAGATGTATCTTGTTTGGGATGGGACCTGCAATATGCCTTGCCTCCCCACTCTAGTGATAGGATGGCACTTCATCTTACTGAGAAAGGGCTGAAAATATTTCAGAGTACTAACGATGTTTATGATGCAGCTACATCATCCAAAAGATCCTTCTTTTACAAAAAGAACTAAAACTAATATTTTCCTAGGAAAGATAAATATTAGGCAACTGTTATCTCTTATACCATTCATCCATCATTGACTAACTTATTAAACATTGTCTGCTTTATGTAGGTTTTCCTAGAACTTTGCAAAGAGCAAGAGCGAGATTATTTTGATTTGCCTCCGAATACAACTTTTGATTGGAAGAAACTTCAAGAAGGTGATCTCTAAATCGTCAACACATTTTTTAAAAAAAGAACAGTAATGATACACGCACCGATTCCTTGATCTAGAAGAGAGAATATTCTCTAGATAATGGGACTTATAATCTGCTACTTAGAATGCAAGTCTTAAAAGAAAAGGCATTATAACTAACCCTTATTGTTATGTCCCCGGGACTAACACAAGTTCCCCATCAGGTCCGCTCATGCTACGGGGGCGTATGCAGCCCCCATTGGCTGGCTCCCTTCGACAGCTGGCTATAAAAGCCGGCTGCTAGGTCGAGCCAGTCGCTGTTCACTGGAAGGTCTGTTGTTAGCCTACAGACGCGACAGCCCCCTTTATTCCCTGAATAAAGTGTGTTATTGAGATGCTCTGGTGTGGCCTCCCCTTTGTTCCGAGTTACAACATTGGCGACGAGGATGGGATCTGGCCAACCAGCAGCAAATACCAAAAGAGCTGAATCACACACCAAGACACTGAACCGTAGCCGCGCCGTTTGAGAGCTCGGTCAGTTGTCGACTGCGGAAGTGAAAGTGGAGCGTGTAGCCGCTCGATTCAAAAAAGCTACGTGAGAGAAGTAGGGCACTGAGAACCTCAGCCACCCAGCACTGAGCACAGAATCCAACCGCTGCTGTTCGGATTCTGCTTGTTAGCGAAGCTTTCGGCGCTGCTCTCACAGCTGCCATAACACATAGGCGCGCGATTCAAATAGCTGTCAGCACGACACTACAGCTATAGCCGCCTACGCCCTTGTAAGGGCGCGAAATTCAAACGGAAGTCAGTTACGGCGCTACAGCAATAGCCGCCATAGTCACTCAGAGCGTGTAACCCAGAGAGATCCTCCAAGAGCTGAAGCAGCGCTGCGAGCTGCAGCTGCCACCCTTATCAGGGCCTTGTATTCCCAGAGAGATTGGTCAGTCTACCAACAGACTGAACACCCAATATGAATTCAAATCCGGCGTTTCCGCCATTTAAGCCAGATGAAGACAAGTGGGACTCTTACAGAAACCGCTTCAATCACTACATTGATGCCATCGGTCTGGCCGATGCTACCGAGAACAGGAAAAGTCATACTTCCTGAGTTACTGCGGGGCTGCAGTATTCGATACCGCCACAGCACTATTCACCCCAAGAGAATTAAAGAGCGTCCCTTGGTCCGAGCTGTTGGAGACACTCTCCAACCATTACTCCCCAAAGCCATCACAGATAGCGAGACGCTTTGCCTTTCGTATGAGGAAGCAAGCAGATGGGGAATCTATCAATCAGTATTTGGCCGCCCTGAGAACTGCAGCTCTCCACTGCGAATTTAAAAACTACCTAGACGACATGCTTCTTGACCAACTTGTCTGCGGAGTCAGAGATGTAAGATTACAGAGGCGCTTCCTGGCCAGAAAGGATCTCAACCTCACCCAGGCGGTTGAAGAAGCCTTGGCCGCTGAACTAGCGACCCAGTCGGCCGCTGAAATACAAGGGAGCGCAGCTAAACCCAGTCCGGTCACTGTTCATTCCGAGGAAGCAGTGAGCAAAGAAGACCCCACCGAACACGTGGAAGTCCATCGCCTCAAACCCTTCAAGCAGCCGCAGGTAGGAGCTAGGCCAAAAAACGGCAACGCGCCTAAACACATCCTTTTGTGCCTCTCCTGCGGGGGGTCCCATGCCAGAACGACTTGCAGGTTCAGGAACGCCACCTGCAACAATTGCGACAAGAAGGGCCACATCCCAGGGCCTGCCAGGCAACGCACGCGGCTCCACAAAAGCCATCATCCTATTACCCCCCTCCGGGGCCACCCAGGCAAGTAGAAAATTGTTATACGTGCTACCAAGCTAACCACACTTTTCTGACACCTAACAAAATAACACTCTCTATTCATTTAGAAGGTAAACCCTGCCTTATGGAAGTCGATACCGGGTCAGCGCTCTCGATCATCTCATGGAGCACACTTAAGAAAATACGACCCAGCCTGTCCAGGAAGCAACTCCAGAAGAGTCGCCTCACTTTGAGAGATTATCAAGGGAAGAATATTCCGGTACTCGGAACAGGCAAGTTCCTCGTTAAATTCAAATCCTTTAAAGGCCATCTGCCGTTAGTGGTGGTAGATGGTGCCCTCCCTAGCCTTTTGGGGTTGGATTGGTTCCCCTATCTCGGCCTTAGCTTAACGGGAGTACATGCTGTCTCACCTTCCGATATCGACTCGCTCTTTTCAGACTATGCTGACGTATTCAGCAATGAATTGGGTTGTTATAACGGTACACCCATTTCCTTTTCGGTGGACCCCCAAGCGGTTCCCGTCCGTTTAAAACCGCGTAGAGTACCATTTGCTCTGCGCTCTAAACTGGATGCAGAACTGGACAAATTGCTTAAACAAGGGGTGATCGAGCCCACAGATTTTGCTAAATGGGAGACCCCGATTGTCACACCCCTAAAAAAAGATGGCAGTATAAGAATGTGTTCTGACTATAAGACCACAATTAACCGCTATCTACAGACTAGTGCGTACCCAGTCCAGGTAATCCAACACTTACTTCACACATTCGAGCCGGGAACCATATTTGCCAAATTGGATATGTCACAGGCTTATCAGCAATTTCCTGTGGATAACCAAACGGCCGAATTGCAAACTATTGTCACCCACAGAGGGGCTTTTCGATGCAAACGTCTCCAATTTGGCGTTAGCGTCGCCCCTGGTATCTTCCAGTCATTAATGGAACGGATACTGCAAGGCCTCCCTGGCGTAGTTCCGTACTTTGATGACATTTTGGTTTCAGCCAGGGACAGACCCCAACTTTTCCTCAGAGTCAGAGCGGTATTGGACAGGTTCAGGCAGCATGGCCTCAAACTAAAGAGGGAGAAGTGTGCCATCGCCACTAGGCAGGTGGACTTTCTTGGATATAAAATAGACGCCTCTGGCATCCACCCGGTAGAGTCTAAAGTCAAAGCCATTCACGAGGCACCCACTCCTTCTTCCAAGTCAGAACTACAAGCTTTCCTGGGTTTGCTAAACTTCTATGCGTCGTTCCTGCCCCACAAAGCGTCAGTAGCGGAACCGTTGCATAGACTTCTAGACAAAACCACTCCTTGGCATTGGGGACCCAAAGAGGAATACGCCTTTAAGGCAGTAAAATCGCTACTCACTTCGGACGCTGTCCTAATACAATTCGACCAGCGCCTTCCACTAGTCTTGGCCGCAGATGCCTCACCTTTCAGGATTGGAGCTGTCTTAAGCCACAGACTTCCCAATGGCTCCGAAGCGCCAATCGCATTCTTTTCTAGAACCTTGTCAACAACTGAGCGCAATTATAGCCAAATTGACAAAGAGGCCCTAGCCGCCATTGCTGCAGTCAAAAAATTCCATGAATTCCTTTTCGGTCACAACTTCGAACTTGTCACAGATCACAAACCACTGTTGGGACTCCTCTCAGGAGAAAAACAAACACCGCAAGTCTTATCTCCCAGAATTACTAGGTGGACCTTATTCCTGGCGGCTTACTCGTACAAACTGGTCCACCGCCCAGGAAAAAATCTTAGCCATGCCGACGCCCTCAGCCGCTGCCCATTGCCAGCACCCGTGGAGGACCCGGCCCCGGTCCATGCCATTTTCGATGCCAGTGAGTTCAACATCCCAGTCACCGCTGGCGACATCGCCCTCCACTCCAAAAAAGACAAACTTATCGCCCAGGTCCTGGACTGGGTACGGAGGGGGTGGCCGGGCAGTACTCTCTCAACTGAATTCTCACCATTTAAAACCCGCCAGCAAGAACTTTCCAGTTTACAGGGCTGCCTGTTGTGGGGGACCAGAGTTGTCATTCCAAAACCGCTGCGCACACCCGTCCTGAAGGCGTTACACGAGGGGCACCCCGGCATCGTCCGGATGAAAGCGTTGGCTCGGAGTTACGTTTGGTGGCCGGGTATGGACGACGAGATCACGAAATGGGTAAGCTCCTGCCACCCCTGTCAAGAGTCCAGGCCAGCACCACCAATCACCACCCCAACCAAATGGGAGAGTGCCAACGCACCATGTCGCGGTTGCACATTGACTTGGCCGGGCCGTTCCACGGCAAGACCTTCCTGGTGGTCGTGGATTCTTTCTCCAAATGGATCGATGTGGCCCTCCTACTCACAACCACCACCCGAGCAATTGCCCAGGCATTGACCCGTTTATTTGTGACACACGGTCTGCCTGACACCATAGTCTCAGACAACGGGCCCCAATTTACGTCCACAGAATTCAGCCAGTATGTCACCAACCTGGGCATCCGGCATATCCTAACGGCCCCCTTTCATCCCGCTAGCAATGGGTTGGCGGAGAGGGCCGTTAGGTCAGCAAAAGAGGCGTTGGCGAGATTCACCCAAGACGACTGGCACTCCAGACTCTCTCGTTTTCTCTTAAGCCAACACTTGACCCCATGTACTGTCACAAACAAATCTCCAGCCGAGTTACTGATGGGCAGACGCCTAAGAACAGTGCTAGATAGACTACATCCCCACTATTGCCCTGACACACCAGTTGGCTCTAACACTAGGGTCCGGAGTTTTGTATTACAGGACCAAGTGTTCGCCAGGAACTACGCGGGCGATCCACTGTGGGTACCCGGGAAGATTGTAGCCATCACCGGCCCAAGGTCATACTGCATCCAGTTGGAGGACGGACGTATCTGGCGGAGACATCTTGACCAGATAAGAAGTCGCCAGGGCGAACATGCCAACGCTGATCCAGGGACTCCAGTGACTCTCCAATCGCCGCACCCGAGTCCTAGCTGGGACCTCCAAGGTAACCAGCCTCCACCAGCTGAATCGAGGGAACGGACGGTAGACCTGGACCGTTCTACAGAGGCACCAGCCGTACCAACCAACGATACCACCGGGTTGTGTGACAATGACGATTTAACAATCCAACCCGAGGACTGTGACCACTCCCAGACTCCAAACCGGTCTCCAGATCAATCCTGTCGTCCGGCCAAGCCAGTTCCTGACTTCCAGAACTCTATGCCACTTTGTGCATCGCCAGAATTGCGCCGGTCAGGGTGCTCGCACAAACCACCCGTTTACTTACAAGACTATTCATGTTCGTATCTGGGGGGAAGGGCTGTTATGTCCCCGGGACTGACACAAGTTCCCCATCAGGTCCGCTCATGCTACGGGGGCGTATGCAGCCCCCATTGGCTGGCTCCCTTCAACAGCCGGCTATAAAAGCCGGCTGCTAGGTCGAGCCAGTCGCTGTTCGCTGGAAGGTCTGTTGTTAGCCTACAGACGCGACAGCCCCCTTTATTCCCTGAATAAAGTGTGTTATTGAGATGCTCTGGTGTGGCCTCCCCTTTGTTCCGAGTTACAACACTTATATTAGCCACATCTAGAAAATTTACAGTTCCAGAAAATTTCGGAAGAAGAAAATGACTTTTTCTGTATTGTTTTATGTTTCAGGAACATAAATTTCACCTTTTATTGTGGATGTAAATTAAAGTATAAATAATACTTTCAAATATATACTTTTAGATCTGCTCTCCTAAATGTGTACAGATATATTTTTCAGACTAAAATATGTGCCTTAATTCTGATAAATATGATATATACAGTAAACTCAAAGGTTTATATGGCAAATAAATTGCTGCACTCTAAATATCTAGGCCTCTTTCTCTCCTTTATCCTACATTTTTAAACTTGCAACAGTGAAAAACGGAACACAGAAATATCAACAGTGCAGGAAAAAAAATGATTTTTTTGAGGGGGCGAGATGCTGCTTCTTCATATTGTTAGCAATACCGAGAAACAGAAGAAAGCATAGAAAACTTTGTTATTTTGTTCATCAGAAGTGAGATCAATATTTGTCAGAGCCTGAGCCAGGGAAGCAAATAACACTTCTCAAACCCTATTGAAAATGAAGAAAGCTCAAAGCGATCAAATTATTTTTCCTGTATGAAGTACACATTTCCCCAAACAGTGGAGTACAGCAATCACTTCTTTCGGACCTGGCTTTTCCCTCAAATTATGCCCTCCCCGGGCTGAAGCAATTTATCTGGCCTGGGGCCTGCTGTGCTCGACCAAAGGCTGGGGGGGG
>NW_020771207.1:0-14994 GCF_900518735.1 Pseudonaja textilis | reverse complement strand
TGACAGGTGAGAGGGGTGATCCCATGGGTGCTCCTTCTATTTGTTTGTATTTTTGTCCATTGTAGGTGAAGTATGTATTGGATAGGCAGTGGTTGGTCAGATCTAGGATGTGCTTGGGGGGGTTGTATTTGTTTTGGATGGCTGTCAAGGCTTCTTTTATTGGTATTTGGGTGAAGAGGGATATGACATCGAAGCTTACTAGTAGGTCGCTGGGTTGTAAGTTTTGTTTCTTTATGATTTCGATGAACTGGAATGAGTTTCTTACATGTGAGTTGATGGATTCTGCATAGGGTTGTAGTTGTTTGGCGAGAAATTTGGCCAGGTTTTGTAGAGGTGAGCCTATGGAGCTGACTATTGGTCTGAGTGGGGTTCCTTCTTTGTGTATCTTGGGGAGACCATAAAGCTTGGGGCATCTGGATGATTTTTCTCTGGGTATGATTCTTTGCTGGATTTCTTCACTGATGGGGGAGGTTTTTATTTTGGATTTGGTAGTTTTTTCTAGGTAGGTGGTGGGGTCTGTCTTTAGGGGTTTGTATGCGGGGTCTTGGAGTAGGTTGGTTAACTTGGTTTGGTAGTCAGATGTGTTCATAACCACTGTCGCGTTGCCTTTGTCTGCTGGTAGGATTATTAAAATTATTATTATTATTATAAACCGACACCCACTATGAAGATGCAGCACGACCACGAACTCGAAGCCAAACAGCAAGATCACAGCTCACCAGCTCAAATCCCCCAGCAACTAAGACTAACCTGAGCACAACCAAGCCCCCACCTGAACAGAACACGCCTCCAACCAATCAGAACACGGCTAACCCCCCAGCCAATCAGAACACAGCCAAGCCCCCACCCAATCAAGTCCCACCCCCACTGGCAGTTAAAAGGAGGAAGCAGCTGCAATCTCCATTACTCTGAGAAGCACAGAGCTGGAGACAGAAGCCTGAAGATGATGAATGAGACTTCATCGAAACGTTGCCTAGATACTTCGAATCTTACGCGGGAGAAAACCCGAACAACCAAAGATCCACATACAAATACCCGCAAGAACCTCAGAAAACAAATATATATATATATATATATTTAAAAAAAATACTAAAGAGAGCCTCTGTTCTAAAAAAACTATTAACAGTCGGGGGGTGGGGAGAGAAAAAATAGGTGAATATAAGAGGAAAAACCAGTCTAGTTACAGTTACTAGATCACAATGGAAGTTCAATGAAAACAAAAGTAAAAGTAAAAAGCCAAGCCTCAATTTGACATTCTCTTTAAGAAATCGCCGCTAAATCAGTTTCATCAGTTTTTGTCCAAAGTCTTACAGGATTCTTCTCATTTTAGAGTGTCCTTAAGTCCCCCACAAAAAAGATTCTCACCAGCCGATGCACTTTCTCTTTCTGCCTCTTCCTTCCGGAGCTGTCACAGCTTCAGCAGCTTGAAGGCTGCCTCTCCATCGATGGTAAAAGGGCTTCTTCTGGATCAGCCAGGGACTTTGCGATGTCCCTGGGATCAGCAGAACGCGCCCCTTCAGAAGACTCTTTGAAGCAGCACAGCAATCTAGGGCTGGTGTGCAACGAATCTCAGAGGTCATCTAGTCCAACCCCCTGCTCCAGCAGGAGATCCTTACAGAATCAAAAATAGCAGGGTTAGAAAGCTCTCTCTCTCTCTGTGTGTGTATATCTCTGTGTGTGAGTGTGTGTGTGTGCATGTGTATTTTTATCTCTTATATGAGATACTATAATTTATCAAATCCTAAAACCTAGATAATTTTCAATTGCTTTTTAGTCATACAGTTGTTTCTAGGAGAAAATCATAAATATTTTTCTGGAAAGTTGGTAATGCTTAAATAACATAAAAGTATATTTGTCTGAGAATTGTTATAAATCTTGTATAATAGTGTTTTATCAACCCTATTATATTAATGACAACATAGAAAAATTGATGACCTAATGACAAAATGTAGTATATTCCTACTTTCATGACAAAGATTATAAAAACTAAAGATTATTTGAGTACCATTTTTAAATCAGTTTTTATCCACTTAATTATCATACCATCCACCCCTCACTTAACTGGGTTTTTGATCACATCACAAAATTGTTTGTTACTCTTTCCTGAGATCAAGTTATATCAGCAGTATTTCCATAATGTATTTAGGAAATGAAATAATATGTGAGGATGACTTGCATAGAGCACATGAGTTATATCCCCCCTTTCCCACGATCCATTTAGAAAAGGCAGTGATAGGAGGGAATGACTTTTGGGGGGTGGAGGAGAGATTCTGCCTGGGGAAGAACCAGATAAGAGGAGGACACCTACAGCTGCATTAAAAAAAAGGGTCAGTGGGAGATTTGTACTTTCTGACTCCCCAAATCCTGTCAGTGCAGCATTACAGCGAAGTGGGCCTAGCTCAGGTTTCCTGTCTGGGCTTCCTGGGAGAGGATGACCCTGACAATTTTCTTCTTCAGAAATCCGTGTTTCTGATAAGCAACCTGTTGCTTTCAGGGAGTTCATAAATCTCCTTTTTTCTGTTGTTGAACTATATTTTGTCAAAATCTATATTGTCGGGTTATGATTGACAAATTTTTTGAACTTCATTCGTTTACTCGTAAGATAGTAATAACACCTATTTTCCTAATCAAGCATGTCTGTAAATTAGACAACCACAGAAGAAAGATTCAAATGTGAAAAAGTGTCTGGGATAAGAAACAAAGTTTTCTGCTTTTAAAATTGCTGCATGTTCCCATTCTAGTTCCATCCTTTCCTGGAGAAGAATGAGTTTGTCAATATTTCAGACCTTAAACTCTACATGGACCCAAATGGAAAGGTAGCAGCAGATCTGCTCATTTCGGGCGTCTTGGTTCTTCCCAGGGATGATCCCAAGAGAGAGGTTCTGGCGTATTTTGAAAGACAGAGACTTTCTATCAAGCAAGATGTTCTTTCACTGCTAAAGGTGCTCAACAAGGTAGGAGAAAGTTTTGATGTCTTCTCTCTGATTTCCAAAGCCTGAGGTCCCATTTCAAGAGGGCTGATGCTATTCCCCAAAGGTGGTTGACCATCACCAAGAATTGAATCTGGGCAGTAGAAACCGGATTTTTTCCCTTAGGCTGCTTGGGAGGCTTCGATATTGTTCCATTTTGTGGACCACATACAATTAAGGGTCTCCATCAAATGGGTGAGAAACCCACAAGGGCTGGGGAATGTGTCACTAGTAGCTTCTGGTTGTTTGCTCCTTGTGCCCAGAAGAGCAACGAAGGTGGTAATTCTGCTGACCGGGGCCTAAATCCAGACTTGGACTGTATCGGATGGGATTGAATCGTGAGTGGATGGAGATCCCTTTGTCCCCATTGGGGGAAAGAAGCTTCTCCTCATCCTGCTTGGGGAAAAGTGTCTCCTGAAGGGGCAGCTCCATAATCTGGGAGGCTCTTAAGGAGGCTGGACCTGGCCAGAGCTCTACATGCCTCCCTTTCACCCTCCCTGGGACGGAGCAATGGGCCTTCTGCTCCTAGGAAGCAGCTCCAAGGCTTTGAGTTCAAGATTAATTATCAAGATTGTTCTGATATCACACCTTAAAATTATGGGTGTAAGAAGAGGGGAGAAACGCGTGTTAATGGGGTCATGAGAAGGAACCAACTGGTTACCACTTAATGCTGAAAACTTTTCTCAGTTCCATCCAGGGATGGAATTCAAATTTTGTAACAACCGGTTCTGTAGGTGTGGCTTAATTTGTGGGCATGGCTTGGTGGTCACATGACCAGATGGGCATGGCCATGTGGCCATGTGACTGACAAACCAAATACAAGTGGTCCTCGCTTAATGGCCAGTTGCTTAGCAAGTGTTCTAATTTATGACTGATCTCCCCAGAGCTCCTTGACCTGTTTTTGGGATGTCATCAAGGTAAACCAAAACTGCCTTGTATAAATGCTCGTGTAACACCTGATTGATCATCTGCATGAATACGGCTGGAGCCCCCTGTAGGCCAAATGGGAGAACGTTGAATTGGAAACAACCCATCGGGCAGTTAAAAGCGGTTTTCCACTCATCTCCTTCCTTAATTCGCATTTGGTAGTATGCTTCTCTCAAGTCCAGCTTCGTGAAAAAATTTCCCTTAGCCAGGTGGGCCAGCATGTCCTTCATCGGGGGAAGGGGGTACACGTTTTCCATGGAAATTGCGTTCAGATTTCTATAGCCCACTACCAAATGCTTGGAGCCATCTTTCTTTTCATGGAATAGCACTGGTGCCGCTACCCGGGGTCTAGCGGGTTGGATGAAACCACGTTCCAAATTTTTATCGATAAACGATCTCAGCTCTTCTAATTCCCATGGTGTCATCAAATATAGCTTCGGTTTCGGGAGCGTTACCCCAGGTAAAATTTCAATACCACAATCTGTTGACCGATGCAGGGGGAGCTCATCTGATGCCTTTTCACTGAACACTTCCTTTAGATCCCAATATTCCTTCGGAATCTTTTCCTCCCCTTCAAGTCCTCGGTACCTGTGGAGGCTAACTCAACCAGATTTGGAAGCTTCGGCTGAGTTTCCCCCCTCCCTTTCCGGTCACTGATTGGTGCGTATGTGCAATGACCCCTTCCTCCAGTTCACGTGGGGGTTCCACTTCTGGAGCCATGGTAATCCCAGTATTAATGGTTGCTCCATCCCAGGGGCCACAATAAAACACAGAGTCTCTTTATGCTCTCCCATGGTCATTTCTAGGGGTTCCATTATGAAACGTGCAGGGCAGCCTCCCACCACTGATCCATCCAATTGGCAAAAGGCTATGGGCGTTTTTAAAGTTTTCAGTCTTAGGCTCATCCCCTCAACTGCTCTCGTGTTGATTACACACCTCGTGCACCCAGAGTCTAGTAAGGCTAGCATCTCCCCTTCGGTTCCTGAAGTGAGTACCCTCAATTTTACTGGAATAGTCATGGGGCCCTTGTTTGGACTTACCAGGAAGTCGTCTTCTGAGTCAGATTCACTCTCCCGGAGGCGGTCGGAAGTCCCAGCTCCTCTCCTTCCGGAGGGGTGACTTTTACAACTTCCCTCGCCTTTAGCGCGGTTTCATGAGGTTTCGCTGGGGGGTTTTCAGGTTTCCTCCCTCCTTTTGGCACCCCCTTTGGATCCAGCTTGACCCTGCATTCCCAGTCCGTTGACCTTCTTTCCCACATCGGAAGCAGGCAGTGGATTTGGGTCTTGCCATCACTCCTCCCTTCGGGGGCTTTGGGACCACTTGGAAGCATGGGGCGGGAAGGCTTGCTCCACCCAGAGCCCCCCCTGCGTCTGCTTCGGGTCAAATCTATTTCCACCTCTTCTGCCAGCAAGTACCACATCTGCAAGTCATTGGGGTCCCTTCTGGAAATGCATCTCTGGTATATGTCTTCATTTAGACCATCTTTATATGCTTCTATCAGGGCTCCCTGGGACCAGCCTCGGATATGGCACGCCAGCTGTCTAATCTCTTGGGTGTAGTCAGCCACTGACCTCCGCCCCTGATTTATGGTTTTCATCCTGATCCTGGCCTTTTGCTCTGCCAGTGGGTCCTCAAATCTTGCCCGCAGCGCAGTCATGAATACATTATAGTTCAGCAGTTGGGGGGAGTTATCATTATACAAAGTCACCATCCACTCTGCAACTATTTCCTCCAGGGACCCGGTAACACATCTCACTTTGGCTGCTTCTGAGGTGAACTCTTCCCCGTATTCTTCCATATAGCTCCAAACTTGTGCTAGGAAGAAACCCAAGTCTTAGAGATTTCCCCCAAATTTCACGTCTAATGGAGGCAGCTTAAGAGCTCTGCGTCTTCTAGGAATCACACCTCCTGCTGGGGGCCCCGGGGCCGCAGCTGGTTGCTGCACTGGTGCAGGCTCAATTATGGGGGTGGGGGCAGCTTGGCTGTCTTTGGCTGCGGCTGATCCCCCTTCCCTCTCATACCTTTGTACACCATGGGGTTGTCCAAACGCCTCATTGAGGAGTTGCCTGGCTTGGTCCAGTAAAAGATCTCTCCTTTCCCTCTCTTGCCATGGCTTCTCTCTCCCATGCCGTCGGGTGGTAGTGACTCGGGGTGGGTGGGGCTCTTCTGGATCCTTCCAGTCAACCCCAAGGACCATCTGGGCTTGACAGCTGGGATCTCTTCCAGATTGAGCTCCGCCAACAATTCAGCTGCTGCTACCTTCAGTATCAGCAAAGAAGGTTGCCCTCCCATGGTGCCCAGGTCCTCCTGGTCACTCTCTGGAGATGACATGATGTTCCGACACCCTCGTAAGAAACTGGATATTTTCTCCGGGTGGGTTGGTGAGTGAGATTCAGAATAATGTCAGGTGGTGCTCCATTCAAAATTCAAGAAAGAAATACTTAGACTCCATAGATTAGAGACAAGATATCTTTTATTGAAAATGAAGTGGTAGCAGCAGTAGAATTCTGAATCTGAGAAATTAGGCGCGCAGATCACATATACAAAGTGATGGAAATGTTCCCACCCCCAATAGTTCAAAAGATTCTTCCAATTAAAAGTTGTGAATATGATCATGTGGACATCTTCAGGTGATGATGAGGCCTCTGTCCGTTGACCTTGGCATATTTTGATAAAGCTTTGCAGCTGCACAGAGAAAAGAAAGCTAAGCGAGAAATAGAAACCTAAGCAGGAATGTATAATCCCCCCCCTTCATTTACACAACAGTAGAATGTAACACGTCCAGCTCTCTTCTCAGACTTACCCCCTCCCCCCCCGTTACTTATGGCAGCCAAAAGATGCAAAGCAATAGTAGATCTTGAAGGCTGACATTGGCCCTTTCAGGGGACACTTTTCCCCAAGCAGGACGAAGCTTCTCTCCCAGTGGGACCAAAAGGACCTCCACCCAATCATGATTCAAATTCATCTGAATTCAGGCCCCGGTCAACAGAATTCCCTTTTTCCTTTGCTAGTTTTGGCACAAGGAGCAAACAAACAAAATGTGCCTTAGTGACACATTCTCCAGCCCTTGTGGGTTTCTCACCAGTTTGAAGGAGATACTAAACCATAGATGGTTCACAAAATGGAGCAGTGAGAGAAGGTAAGGGTGATAATGGGGGATAGCGAAGTGGCCGGGTCCCTATCTTCCCCTCTCTCTCCCCCACTCTGTGTGTGTGTGTGTGTGTCTCCCTGAAAGCCACGGCATGGCCAAGCCAGCAAGCTCTCCCTGGTGCTCTTTGCTACTTCTTTCATTTCTTCTTTTTTGAATCCAGACTGGCTGAACAACGATTGCCAGACCATGGTGGAAGCGTCCATTTGGGCAACCCTCCTCCTCCTCCTCCTCCTCCTCCTCCTCCTCCTCCTCCTCTCACACCCGGCAGCTGTGGATGGATCAGGAGGGTGCACTTGTGTGGGGAGACGCTCGCTCCTCAAGTGAGCAGCTACCCACCCCATACTAGGTTTTGCTGTGCTTTGGCATTTGTTTGAGGAGCATCTCACCATGCGCCCTCCCGGCCCCTCCACAATTGCCGGTTATGAGAAGAGGAGGAGAGGGAGGAGGAGGGTCACCCGAAGGGATGCTTCCACCACAGTTCAACCAGTCTGGATTCCAAAAAGAAGAAATGAAAGAAGTAACGAAGAGCGCCAAGGAGAACTTGCTGGCTTGGCCATGCCACAGCTTTCAGGGAGACACACACACACACACACACACGCACACACACACACAGAGTGGGAAAGAGAGTCAGGAAGATAGGGACCCGGCCGCTTCGCTATCCCCCACCATCACCCTCACCTTCTCAGGGCAGGTGAGGGAGGGGAGGATGAGGGGCAGGGCCAGGCGCTTCAGCAAGGTGAAGAGGGGGCGACCAACCAATTCTTTGGTGTTGGCTTTATGGAGCTGTGAATTGAGGCCTGAGCTCACATGCAACAGCAGTGCCTTTAACTGCACTCACTTGTATATGTCCAAATAATCTGGCGAAGGAACCGGAGGAGTCACTCAGGTAGACCTGCCCCCTCTGCAGTCCCCCTCCTGCAGAAAGCGGCCATTCCCTGAGCTAAGAAGGCAAGGAGCTGTGGCTCGACTCACCCAATTCCTAGGACTACCCCAATGGTCCCAATTCTTCTAGGAGAGGGCAGCTCCACTTGGCAATCCCACTTTCCCTCAGTGCTCTGACTTCCCGTGGCCCGCCTCCAGCCTGAACACCAGGTCGGACCACTAGAAGGCCACTTCCCTACTTCTCAATGGTGCTCCTGTACCAGCCACTGCAGCACCCTCCACCTCCTTCCCCAAATTCTCCCTCAACTTCGAAATGACAACGCCTGTTCCCTACATGGGTGCAACCGGGTGGGCGTGGCAGGGCCAACCAGGGGTGATTATTCTGGGTCCAACAAAGGGGCTGCGTGTGGGAGAGGGAAGGGATGGTAGGCAAATGGGCCATACTCTCTGGTTTCCCTCCCCCACACCTCTGCCTCACTGCTGGGGGTTAGGGTGGCGGGTGGCAGCAGCAAAAGGCAAGTGGGGTGGGGGGTAAAGGTGACAGGTATTGGCTGGTAGGTGTCTGGGCCCTGGAGCTTGCAGAACCTCACTCACCCAGGGAGATCAGGCAGCGCCACAGCGGAAGGCATGCAGCAATGGCTGGCCTGGTGAGTGGGCAAAAGCAGGCTGCAGGCGATGCCATGCATGCGTGATAAGAATAGGAATTAATTATGGAAAGCTTATAATTGTTCCTATAGAAGTATGATATTTAATTGAAAAGTAATGTTAAAGAAGTTAAGATTTTAATGAATATTAATATTAATGATAGAATTGAATTGGAATGGAATGTGTTGTTTTAGTTATATACATTTATATATTTTTTCTTTTTTTAAGAATACAGTGTGTATTTTAAGAATGTACCAAGCAGAATCCGAATGGAAGTTATGTATTATATTGAATGTTACAACTTTAGGGAAAAGATATAAAGGCGTCATACCCCTATCAGTAACTACAGGATAAATTTTGTTTAATGAGAAAAGATAATAGATAGTTGAAACAGGACAGACAAAAAATATAAATATAATGATTTGAATTGAGATGAGATAATTACAATAAAATTGAGAAAATTAAAAGAGGGGAGAAGCCATGCAGAAAATGTAAAACAGTAATAAGATATGGAATAGAATATAAAAATGAGCATGAACCTGAATTTGTGTCTGTACAAAGAATGTAACCCGGGATTATGCTACTTTCAAAAAAGATGTTTTATTTGTATTGTTTTTCTCTTTGTGAAAACTCAAATAAAATTTACACACACACACAAAAAGAACTGACTGGGCATGGAAGGGAGGGGCGGGCAGAGAGGGGAGGGGCCAGTTAGTGGTGTGATTTGCAAGTTCTCCGAACTGCACAGAATCTTAACAACTGGTTCTATAGAACTGGACAGAACCAGTACAATCCCACCCCTGGTTCCATCTCTCCAGACTTTTCTATTTAATAAAGTCCTTTTTATTTGGCAATGTGAGATGCTAAAAGCAAAAGAGAGGAACTAAAGGAAAAATCTTCCAGAAGTTATATCTCCAACCATTTGGAAATAGTGAGAGATTTTATATTTACTTAAGTGAAGACCAGAGGCTAATATCTAATATCTTGTCTAATATCCATTTTTACCTCCATTTTCCATGGATGGAGAGTCCTAACACAAAAAATCCTGTTTTTTTTCTGCTCAGTCCTTTCCTCAATCTGAATGTGTGGAAAGTTGTCATCCTGGATTTGTCAAGAGGGTTCGAGAAGAAGAGCCAGTTTGCTGTTACGACTGTGTTCCTTGTCCGGAGGGGACCTTCTCCATTCAGAAAGGTGGGTGACACCAAAGGAAAATGGGAGGCCTGGTGGAACTGGATCCATCCAGAGTATTGTCATGAAAGTGTGAATTAAAACATACTTTTAAGCTTAATTGGTTTCTGGTTTATGTCCGAAATGCCTCATTTCTTATCTAAACAGAAGAGCAAAAAGACTGTGAAGGAAGGGCTGGATAGAGAGAGGTGGCTGTAGCAGATTGGACAAACTTTACTACTGCCAGAAAAAATATTTATTCTTTTTAGGGTGGATGTGTCCTTCCTTCCACATTTACTTCTCTAGGAACACCTGAGTTCTTTGAAACATGAGGAATGGTTTTAGGTCCACCTCCTGAAAGGAGGACTGCAATGCAGTCTACATGGGTTCCCTTTGAGGAACACTGAAAAGGTGTTACTGATGTATGAGATACACAATATGGTGGCATGGATAGTTATGCTTGTATGTGTCTGCACCCATATCACCAGTGCTCCAATGGCCATTCCAAATATTTGCAACAGTCACTTGATCTGCCAGCCACCTCTGAGGCAAGTATGACAAGAATTGCCATCCTGCATGTAAGTTTCTCTAGAAAGATTAATTGATTCATTATTTTCCTTTAGTAATGGAAGTTCCTATCAATATTCTGAACATTACAAAGGAAATCTTTCAAGTCCAAAGCTTCCCTCAATTTCATAGCCTATCAAAAATATACTGTAGCTATCTTTTAAAAAAAGTGATACACTTATTTTTTGACTCTGGAGATATTAAGAAATCCATCCCGGAAAATGCTCCTGATAATCACTTGTTCCCAAAGAATGTACAATATATTTTGAAATGCAAAGGACAAAGAAATATGGGGTTGTTGTTTTTTTTCTCTCAGATACAGAAAAATGCACCAAATGTCCGGATGACAAATTTCCAAATAAAGAAAGAGTCCAATGTATCCCCAAAGTGATAACCTTCCTGTCTTATGAAGAACTTCTGGGCATCATCCTGGTTTCTTTTGCCCTATTCTTGTTCCTAACCACAGGCCTTGTTTTAATCATCTTCATTCAATACCGAGAAACTCCCCTTGTCAAAGCCAACAACCGGGACCTCTCCTACATCCTCCTGGTCTCCCTCCTGCTTTGCTTCTTGTCTTCTTCTCTCTTCATTGGTCAACCAAGGAAAGCCACCTGCCTTCTCCGACAAACGGTCTTCAGCGTCATCTTCTCAGTTGCTGTTTCTTCTCTCTTGGCCAAAACCATCATGGTGGTGCTGGCTTTCCTGGCCACAAAACCAGGAAACCGAGCAAAGAGATGGTTGGGGAAGAGCTTGGCCAACTCCATCATCCTGTCTTCTTCTGGTGTCCAAGTTATCATCTGCTCCATCTGGCTGGGAGTTTCTCCCCCCTTCCCTGACTCTGACCTTCACTCCCAGCCTGGAGAAATCATCCTGCAATGCAACCAAGGGGCCATTGTCATGTTCTACATTACCCTCAGCTACATGGGCTTCCTGGCTGCCATCTGCTTCACGGTGGCTTTCCTGGCCAGGAATCTGCCTGGGGCCTTCAACGAAGCCAAGCTGATCACCTTCAGCATGCTGGTCTTCTGCAGTGTCTGGGTGAGTTTTGTGCCTACCTACCTGAGCACCAAAGGGAAACACATGGTGGCTGTGCAAATCTTCTCCATCCTGGCCTCCAGTGCTGGTCTGCTGGGCTGCATCTTCATGCCCAAGTGCTACATTATAATTCTGAAGCCGGAGCTGAACACAAAGGAGCATCTCACAGCCAGAACAAATGTAAAAACATGAGATATAACATCATTATGATAGTGGAAGAATTGTTAATGTTTCTTTTATTACATTTCCATTTTGATAGTATGTAGGAGTCAAAGAAAATGATACCTATATGTTACAAAATTGGGAATTGTTGAACGACTGGAATTCTTGCAGTTCCCTCCCATCTCAATAAATATTGCTAAAGAGATCTCTGTAAAATTCAGAGGAATTCAACTGTTCAGCAACAGCTACTGAACATGATACCTTATAAAAACGATTGACGCACTTGTTCCCACTGACAGCAGCTAAACATGTGGGTGGGTGGTGAGAAAATGCGTAGGAAAAGAGATCAGGAGGAAGCTTTGGGAACCAAACACCAGCCTGGTTGCCCAATCCTCTCCCTAAAAATGCCAGAATGATGTGAAATGCCATGCTTGACTGGCCCCCAGCTCATCCCTCTTATATGAGTCTTTCTTGATTTCCTGATAAAACCTCCTTTGCAGAAAGAATTCAGCAGAACAGCTGTCTGGGATTTCAGTTTGGGATTGTATGTACTTCACAGCAAAAAAAAAAAAAAACTAAATAAGAAAATTAAATGTGTAAAGACATTTCCACTGTTAATTTTTTTCTTTCATCAACCAGAGAAATAAAATAGCTGTTTTCAGGCTCTTTAATTTTCCACACTACAATTTGTACCTTTCTCTGCTCTTCCTCCAAGCCTGTCTCATCTGTGAAGCGCTGGAGATGTCCAGAGAAAGGGGACCTTGGGACTCTTCCCAGGAGGAGGTTGCAGGGATCCTGTCTCAAGGCAGCCACATCATCGACCAGGTCACAAACCTCCAATGCTGCATAATGTTCATCCAGGTCCAAGAAGGGGCTGAATAAGTGGGGGAAACTTCTAGGTTTCTAGGAAGAGGCACCCATGGAAGCTGCTCTGCTCTCCAACCATCATCGGGAAGGGAAAAAGAACCTGAAGATTCCTTCAGGAGTGACTGGGTGGGGAAGGGCGCAGTCAGTGATGTCAGGCAGCTGCAATAAAGCCTGACTGGGAGGGGAGGATGGAGAGGGGCAGGGCCAGCCAGGGGCACGATTTGGCGGCTCTCCGAACTGTGCAGAATCATAACAACCAGTTCTATAGAACCGGTCCGAACCGGTAGAATCCCACCTCCAGTATAGGGGCTCCTGCTTGAGCAGGGAGTTGGACTAGAAGACCTCCAAGGCCCCTTCCAGCTCTATTCTGATTGGTTAATAAAGGGCCAAGTCATTTAATGTCCATCTAGATCTTCTTCTTTGTCCTTTCCATTTAATTGTCATAGGGTTATGGTCTGCCCATATACCCGTTTCTATATTTATTTCTTGAATGTTAGATATTAGTTCTGATGAGGTCCAAATCATATCTATTCTGGACCATGATAAATGTCTATTTGAATAAAAAGTATATTGCTGCGTTTTACCATTTCTTTCTCTCCATATATCTTTTAAATTTGATTCATCTACCATTTTAAAAAAGGATTTAGGGAGAGTCTTTCTATTTTGTTTTAATGCTGTCACTGTATAGTCCAATTTATTATCTACAATTCCATTAAGATCTCCCATCATAATTATATTGACATGGTCCAGTCCAATTAATTTCATATGTAACTTTTTATAAAATTCTTCTTGTTTATCGTTCGGAGCATAGATTGCAACAAGTAATATTTTTATATTGTTATCCACTATTTCAACCATTAATACTCTTCCATCTTCATCAGTATAAACCAATTTTGCTACAATAGTTTCTTTAATATACAGGACCACTCCTCTTTTCTTACAGTTAGTCAAGGAAGTAAAAATTTCCCCCAGTTTTGGTCTTACCAATAATCGTTGATGTTGTTTTTTAATATGTACTTCTTGTAGGCATATTATCTCAAATTTTAACTTCTCTAATTTATGAAAGATTTTTCTTCTTTTAATAGCTGAGTTCAATCCATTTATATTCATAGAAATCAATTTTTTTTCCTCCATGGTTATGTTTTATATTTAGGTCTAACAGTTCTTGTGGATCTTACTTCACGTTGTTCTTTGGTCTCCATTTGTCCACCTACTGCACCTTCTTCCTTCCCCGATCTCATCTGGTCTTCTTGAGGCTCAATTGCAAAGGTTTCTTTTTCTGTCTCTATTTCTCTTCTTCCAAAAAATTTGTTGTGGAATATTTCTGCTTTTTCAATTGAGTCGATTCTGTGTCTCTGTTCTTGCCATATAAACATTAATCCTTCTGGGATCAACCATCTATAATTCACCTCTTTTTCCAATATCTTTTTGGTCAAAAATTGATATTCTCTTCTCATCTCTCTCACTCTTCTGGGCACTTGTTTTAAAACCATAATCTCCTTACCTTTATATTTCAACACCTTATCTCTTGCGACTTGTAATATTTGTGTTTTAATAGACTTTTTAGTAAATCTGACATGGATCTCCCTTGGTAGCTTATTCCTCATTGCATATCTTGTAAAAACACAATATATCTCATCTACTCCATCCATCATCTTTTCCTCTGTTATCTCCAAGGCTCCAGCCAGAATTTCTATCATTACAGCCGCCAAATCCTGTCCTTTTTCTTCCTCAATATTTTGAAATCTGAGATAAAATTCTGATCTATCCATCTCCCACTTCAACATCCCATTTATATCTTGTTGCACCGTTGTTAACTTGCTAACAATATTTCCAATTGTCTAAACTCTTTGTTTATCTTTCTCCTCAATTTTTTGGAGTCTCTCCTCCTGTTTTGCCATCATCTGTTGAAAGTTTTCAATTTTTTCATCAGTCTTTGCAATTCTTTGTTCAATACTCTCTGTTCTTTGGTCAATGCTTATTTTGAGTTCTTGTATTCCTTTTATAATCGTTGCTAGATCCATTTGTACTTTATCTTGCTTCGCCATTATTGATAGTCGTCCTCCAGTTGATGGAGAAGCAGGAGCAGAAGTTGAACTGCCAGAAGGTAAAGTTTTCTTACTCATTTGAATAACTCAAGATCTTTAAGCTCCTTTAATCCAATCAGTAGGGTAGCCAATTATAATCCAATTGGGAAGAAGAAAAACATTAAAAAAAAGCCAATAAAAAATAAAGAGTCCAGGATTAAAAAGAGAGGGAGAAAAAGAAGATTAAAAAGAAAAAAAAAGAAAGAGATTATTCAGGTTCTTCTAGACCTTAATCCTATTTTAAGATGGCCAATTATGATTGTAAAATAAAAATTAAGAATAGTAGAAAAGAAAAAGAGAGTAAGACCCAATAATATTAAAAAACAATGATCAAAAAAAGGAAAAAGAAAGAATTCTTCAGGTTCTTCACACCCCAGTCCAACTGTAGGATCTCGAAAAATAAAAAAAATATCCATAAAAATAAATAAAAAATGAAAATAAAAAATAGAAAAGGCAAAAATCCCAATAAACAAAAGGAAAAAGAAAAGCTATTCTGAGGCTTTCCCTTTAAAAAAAAAGTAAGTTTAAAAATTAA